>JABXWE010034290.1:0-31804 GCA_014611495.1 Limonius californicus
ACATTTTAGATGTGCATATATCTTAATTAAACCCCCCCCCCCCGCGTTATGTTTATTCGAGTAACTAACAAAATTGTATTTCAGGCTTCCTGTTTTCAAATCGATACCAAAACTGCTCTTGCTAAATATACTAGGCCACTATTCTGGACAATCATTCACAAATTTGTTCTTATAATATTCGGACAAGTTAGATTTCCCACCGATATGAAATGCACAATTACTATCATAGAGAATAGAAGATTATCATGTTATGTTGTGAAAACTGTATTTTAACGTTACTTTATCAACAGTTGTTGATTTTGAATACCACTTCTGAAGAATTTAATTAAAACATTTACGATTGGCTAATTACAATGAATTGATTCTCCTTGCAGCAAAACGCTGATTCGAAAAGGTAGAACTGCATGGCAATGAACCTGGGCGAGGGATTCATCAAAAGAATAATGCCTTTGAATTCCCCAATCGGGGTTTATATGTTTTTTTTTGTTCGTAAAATGCATGAGGGTGGATTTATCCTTTAACAAATAACTAAGACCTAGCAATCTTATCAACTAACACGTAATACATAGTCATCTCTTATATTTCAATGTACATAGTTGAAATGTGTTGGTTAATATTTAAACGCCAAATGGGCTGTATGATTCTAAATTAATGCAATATACCTGTTACCGCTAAAGCATTGGTTTCATTTAATGTATGATATAACTATTAAAACGATTAAATGTTTAAGACTATCTGGTTACAGTATGCATTAGCTAGCAAAGCTGTAGTTTATCCAACACGAAATCATTGAAGTATATATATAAATAAATCTATAATTAAGTTGAATTCTATTTAATAATTTAACTAAGTTGATGAGAAGCAGCGTGGTGGACAAATGCAACTTCTGTCCAAACAGCAGTGATTGGAAGTATCTCGATAGTATCGATTATCGCATCGCGATACATTTCAAAAAAAGTATCGAGTATCGCTATCGCGGTACTTTCATTAATTATTGATTATCGCGGTTTTGCGATACTTTTGCTAGTATTTTGCTGGAACATTTTAGATAATCAAACTAAATAGATAATTCCAGTTCCTGAACCTGTACTACAGACGTTTAGGTATACTAGGCAGGAATGTAAATATTGGATAAAACGTAAAACCATGAGACTGTTTGTTAAGCGGTTTATCTATTCCACATAGAGAGGATTAACAGTAACAATGCTCAATACTTTATCTTACCGTTGAGTTTTTTGAAATATTTTAATCTTTAATAGTTGTTTTTTAGCATCGGTCCGTAAACATTTTTTGTGTATCGGGTTTTAAGGTAATAAAAGAACTGTTCCTTTATTATCCGATACTTCCTTCAAGTGCTTGTAACGTGTGATTTCTGACGCATAGTGTATATAAAAAGTGTATTCCCATTACAGCGGTTTGGACGGCATACTTCGGGTTTTCGAATTCAAAAATTTGTTCTCGTATTGAGTTCTGCGCATCGATCGTGAACTTTCGATTCTCGGACTGCGGAAGTTGGATTAAGAAAGAATGTATTCAATTCTCAAGAAGTGCATTCTTGAATTTTATTTAAGGTCGTTACTACTCGGAAGATTACGGTGATAGTAAGTTTTCCCCGGGAGAAATCCTAATATAGTGCACTCTTGGAGAGTTTTTCTTCTGCCGATTTAACATCGTATGGTAAGCCTAGGAAGGTCCTTATTCCACTTTTTTCTTTTCTAAGACAGTTGAATTTATTTAGGCATCAAACAGCAGCCGGAAGGTGGAACCATCCGGAAATTGATTCGAATTTAAAAACGACGTGGAAATATTCGCAAAACCGATAACTCCAGTACAGGGAAATCTTTATCGGAGCTACATGGATTGATTAGCGGGTGTGCGGAGCGAGTTCGTTGCGTGTCAGGTGTGAGACGAGGACATCCTATGTTCAAGGTCTGTTAACCAACTGTTTAACTTTCATAGATTGGGTTGATAATTCCACGAAATTTTCGAGAAATCAGAGAACCAGCAGAGGACGAATAATCACAACTCGGTTTATTTGCGTAGGCATTATTCTGTTGAAATATAATAACTACTCGACTATTTTTAATTAAGTTCAATATATTAATTGGAGAATTCTGTTTCATATTATAATAACGTTATGTACACCGCGAACTTGTTAAATGGTCTGCAGATTATGAGACTAAATTTCTGATTTAGAGTTCACTAAAAAGGGGGAATTTTGCGTATGTTTGAAATTGTCCGAGCGTTTATACCATTATATTTTGGGTAATTAAGCTAGTTATTGCGTATACGAGGCCTTGTGATGCCGTGAATACTAGTCGGAAATTCGGTGGTAATGATTTTGGTTTTTTTTTAAGTGAATAAACACTTCCTAATTTATTCGATCTACGCATTATTGTTTTCCCTAGGAAGTTAGTTTAGATTCTGTTTTATAAAATTAAATCAGAGACAGTGACGTACTGTGGTCCGTTCTTTCTTTTTTATGTATATTCATATATACAGGGTGTCCGGTTACTACACCGACAACTCTCGACTGCAGTTTCGACGGACTAAATAGAGACGATCTATCGAAAAAAAGATGAATAAAAAGTTTTTAGTTTTCGAGTTATAAGGCAAAGTCGATGGAAAAAAATGGTTATTTCTTTACTGTGTCCAAATGAGTCAACGAATCTTCTTCAAACTTGGTATGATATTGGATGCCATTAGGGTGGTCCTTATTGTAAAATATCGTCAAAATTTACAAATCGTATCACAAGTTGTCATGAATATGCTACTCTTGGAAAGCTCAGAACTTTTTGTACGGGCAACATTTTACAAATTTGATTTGTACTTATACAAGCAACCTTAGTTTGTAACAAAATTGACCTCTTGCAACTTTTTCGTAAACTTGACCATTTTCGAGAAAATCGAGATTCTTTAAAGCACTCAATTCCACGTTGTTTACGTTACTGATGCAAAACATCCGAGGTGGCGAAGAAACACGGCGAATTTTTGTTGAAAGAAATGAAACTAGTCTGTTATTCTGACGTTTAATTTTGTATTACCGGTTTTGTGTGATATTTCTAAATCAGTTTCTGGTGTCGTTTTCGTTCTCTTGTTATTGTATTTAATTTTTTTAATTTTAATATGGAGTATTCCTTCCGTGAATTGGCAGATATGCATTTAATATTAGGAGAGTGTAGGATGAACTGCTTGAGAGCAGCACGAACGTATGCTGAGAGGTTCCCTGGTAGACGTGCTCCACATCATACGACGTTTGCTGCCGTAGATCGAAGATTAAGGGAGTTTGGAACATTAAAAAAATCAACTGCTGGTAATGGTCGACCACGTCAATTCACTGCCGAAGACGAAGAGAATATTCTCAATGCTATTGAGGAGAATCCAGGAGAGAGTATTCGGGGAGTGGCTAGACAGCTTCATGTTTCCAAGTTTGCCGTTCATCGAACATTTCAGGAACAGTCGCTTCACCCGTTTCATCTTCAACGTGTTCAGGAGCTACTTGAAACGGATTATGCTTCGCGGTTACAATTCTGTGAATGGGTACAAAATCATTTCATAGACGAACATGGTTTTCTGGACATAATCTTATTTATCGATGAATCATGTTTTACCGGGAATGGAATTTTTAATTTACATAATTGCCACGTATGGAGTGACGAAAATCCAAAAGCAATTCGCTCAAATTCTTTCCAGCGACAATTTTCCATTAATGTGTGGGCTGGAATTGTTGGAGATATTCTTATTGGTCCAGTTGCCTTACCCGATAGACTAAATGGCCCGTCATATTTAGATTTTCTTCAAAATACTATGGTTCCAGAATTGTTAGATGATGTCCCTCTAGAAACACGCCGTCGCATGATTTACATGCATGACGGAGCACCTCCGCATTTTACGATTCCTGTCAGACAATTTCTTAATAATAATTATCCTGGCAGATGGATCGGCAGAGGACATGATGCTCCCGTGAATTGGCCTCCTCGATCTCCGGATCTCACCCCGATGGACTTTTTCTTTTGGGGAACTTTAAAAGAAAAAGTTTATAGTAGACCCGTTAACACCAGGGAAGAATTGTGGGAGAGAATACAGGCAGCATCCAATGAAATTAGGCGCACTCCTAATATTTTTAGAAACGTGCGAACATCTCTACTCCGTAGAGTAAACGCTTGTATGCGCTGCAATGGGGGGCAATTTGAACATTTATTAAAATGAAATTATAAGTCAGACAGTTTCAAATACCTATTAATAATAATAATAATAATAATAAAGGCCTTTATTCTTCTAAACACATACATAAAGGAAAAATATCGAACACAAACAAAATTAAATGGAAAAATCTCAAGGTGTTAGTTCAAAAACAGCCCTTAAGTTGTTCTTGTTCTGCCACTAAGACCTTGAAATCGTAAAGAAAATTACTAAATAAAACATAATGCCTAAACTAACTTAATACTAGATTCTGTGATGATGTGCCCGGGAAACGTAGCACGAAAATAATATATTGTAAACTAAAACAAAGAGTAAGAGTTCACGTATGCTGGGAAAGAAATAATTGGTGTCTATATTTGCGTTTAAATGTTTAAAGCGAGGCCGATTTTAATCCAAGGGGTATTGAGTTATAAACTCTAGATACTAGAAAAGAAAAACCCCTTTGGAACAGAGCAGTCTTATGGATTGGTGGCGTTATGAGACCTTTGAAACGTAAATTTAAAGAATGGACATCAGTACGAAATTTTATTTTATTATACAAGTACAAGTCGTTCTTCAAGAATGATTTTATGGCAGAGCGTAGCATACTGTAACAATCGTCGGTTATGCATATTGAGCCATTTTATATAATTTAATTTGTGCGAGATTCTATCAAATTTTCCTATTCCCTAAATGAAACGTAGACAAGAATTTTGAACTCGCTGTATTCTGCGAGCAAGTTCCTATGTAATCGACTGACCATAGACCTGAGAACAGTAAGAGAAATGTGATAGCACTAATGTTTCGCAAAGCATTGATTTAACATGAATTGGCAAGCAATGCCTATGAGGGAAAAGAATTTTTAAATTTAAATCAGCTTTTTTTATGCAATTGGTTATATGAGTTACATATCTAAACGAATTATCTAAGGTTAATCCTAAGTTTCTTACTTCATTAACAATTGGAATGACATTATCATTTATTTTGAAAACGGCAAACGGCTTTATTTCTATTATATTGGCTGGATTACCAAAGAATATTACATTAGATTTGGAAGGATTGATAACTAAAGAGTGCTCCCTTGATGTTTTAAATATTTGTTTGAGGTCATGATTAATATCATTCAAACATTTCCGATAGGATTCCTTATTGAATGAGTACAAGAGTTGCGTATCATCGGCAAACATATGCATCGAGCTTGATTTGATATGCTTTTGAATGTTAAAAGTATATATGGTGAATAAATGTGGTCCTAAAATAGAACCTTGTGGAACCCCTGCTTTCACAGCCGTGTAATCGGAAGAATTTCGGTCTAAAATTATTTATTGAAAACGATCCTCTAAGTAATTTTGTAAGAGGTAGCACGCATTTGAACTGAAGCCAATATATTTTAAAATATGTGACATTGTATTGTGATTCAAGGTATCAAATGCTTTACTGAAGTCCAATAGTACTAAAGCTGTCATATTGTTATGATCATAAGCAGATATTATGTCATCAGTTATATGCATAAGTGCAGTTGTACAACTGTAAGCTCGACGGAAGCCTGATTGTACATCTGGTAATATCTTGTAGGCGTCAAGATATGATTGGATCTGTGAACACATAACTTTTTCTAAAATTTTGGAGAATACAGGTAAAATACTTATTGGTCTCAGGTCTTTTAATTCAAGAATGTTTGGTTTTTTTGGCAATGGTATAACTAAGGTCTTTTTCCACAATTTTGGTACAATATTATTCGCTAAACAGAAATTAATCAAATGGGTTAAATAAGGTAATAAGGTAGGACAACAAAGCTTGATTAAATCAATATTAAGTCCATCGATTCCTTTAGATTTACTTTTAATCTTGTTTATAATTCCTATTCTATCAGCAATATTAACACTGCGAAAATTAAATTCTTCACTGAGTTCATTTAGTTTGTGGTTTTTATAAAAATCTAACAAATTATTATTATCACTGTTGACGTTTGGTACACTATCTATGAAAAAATTATTAATTAAGTCGGGTTTATTTAAATGCTCTGGTATGGTATTGTTGCTTTTAATATTCACACCCAATGATTTCAAGTCCCTCCATATAGTTTTAGCATCATTGCCCTTAGATACAAAGTTAAAATAAGCTTTTTTCTCCTTCTTTATAGCTAAATTCAAAGAATTTCTTATGGATTTGTAATATTCCCAGTGCACTAATGATTTGGAATGTTTAAACCTATTATATGCCTTATTCTTTAAGTCTATCATAAGCTTGATAGTGTCAGTTATCCATGGCTTTCGTTTATGGGTAATTTTAACTAATTTTAAAGGCGTATGCTTGTCAACAATATTTATAATGTTATTTGTAATAAAATCTACTTTTTTATCTACATCGTTTACGTAAAATATGTTTTGCCACGGGATTAAGGATAAATCATTTTGAAAACGCTCCAAATCGAGATGTTTAAAGCATCTAATAGTTTTGTATGATGTATTATTAGCAGCAGGTAATATTAGGGTGCAATAGATAGTATCGTGATCGGAGAAGTGTGTATTGCGAATTAAATTTCGACAATGGCGTTAATCCGTGTTCTAATTTATTTATGTAATGTACATTGTGGGATCTCTTTTGAATTAAACGTGTTGAATTAAACGTATAAAGCGGCATTGTATTTTATTTTGCATTTGAAGAACTAGCTTAAAATTAATCTTATTGTAAAGCAACAGACTAGTTTCATTTGTTTCAACAAAAATGCGACGTGTTTCTTCGCCACCTCGGATGTTTTGCATCAGTAACGTAAACAACGTGGAATTGGGTGCTTTAAAGACTCTCGATTTTCTCGAAAATGGTCAAGTTTACGAAAAAGTTGCAAGAGGTCAATTTTGTTACAAACTAAGGTTGCTTGTATAAGTATACATCAAATTTGTAAAATGTTGCCCGTACAAAAAGTTCTGAGCTTTCCAAGAGTAGCATATTCATGACAACTTGTGATACGATTTGTAAATTTTGACGATATTTTACAATAAGAACCACCCTAATGGCATCCAATATCATACCAAGTTTGAAGAAGATTCGTTGACTCATTTGGACACAGTAAAGAAATAACCATTTTTTTCCATCGACTTTGAAGCCTTATAACTCGAAAACTAAAAACTTTTTATTGACCTTTTTTTCGATAGATCGTCTCTATTTAGTCCGTCGAAACTGCAGTCGAGAGTTTTCGGTGTAGTAACCGGACACCCTGTATATATTTATGTACATATATGCAATTTAGGGTTGTGATTTTGATTTTTTTATGTGTTATTCATTCGTGACAACTTGTATTGTCAAGATTCTTATATAATCTTGTCTGTATTGAATAATTAATTTTCTCGATTATTATATTTTGGAGTTCTGTCAATTACTCTTGTGTTTTATTGGGTGTTGTAAAATAAGTTTAGTATTATCCAGCAAGGTAAGTCCGTTCTCCAGGAAGGTTCCTGTTTACCAGAGTCATCTTCGAGGAATAAGGGTTTTTTTTTAAACAGGTGGCGCCTAGGATTATATTTCGAACCACCCTTCTTCGATTGCAGCTGGTCGATCCTTGTCCTTGATACCTGGACCTTGCTTATAAATTTGTTGTTTTGTAGATTGTTGATGGTAATTAAACTTAAGCGTTGCCGTCGGTCAACTAGGCGCACATGCTTTGGTTGAAATACTTTTGTGTGGCTAAGTCGGTGTTGAGCGATAAAAAATCATAGATTGTCGGATAATAATTTCATAATGCAGCTTTTATTATTTTATATTTTCATTTAATAATAATACTAATAATTAAATTAATTCTTTAATAATTAATAATTAAAGTACTAGTTGCAGCATATTATTATTTTTTAGTGTCCATTCCCCAACGGAAAGTCATCAATAAAAGTATAGCGATATTATTTTAAGTATCGACGATCGGTATTGCGATATTTTCTAAAAAAGTATCGGTATCGCTATACTTTTTTAATAAAGTATCGGTATTATTATCGCGATACTTTTAAAAAGTATCGTTCCCACTACTGTCAAACAGTATTCAAACTTAAGCAACGATGCACACCGTGACCATTTGGATGGGTGACGAATATATACGTGCTATCCTGGTACCTGTGTTAGCGTACCACAGCACTAACTGCCTTATAAAGGGTTAAAGTGGTAGCCGGGTGCGAAACAGCCTTCGGGTGTCCTCAAAACTTCCATAAATGAATTAGTCGAGAAAGCGCCTACATGTAATAAAAGTTTTTCTTCTACGTTTTCAGCAAAGCAGTTATTGTGGCAATCAGCGTGGCGTGATTTTTTAATTTACGAGATCTTTAGTTTAATCTTGCCCGAATCCTAACGACTGTGATTTCACTCTGAAAAAGCAGTAGCTCCCTGCCGTCTAATTGTTTATCGTAATTCAACAGTTCTAATCTTTAAAATTTGATATTGTGATCCTTGCGTTTTGCTCAGTAATTACGATTTGTTACGTTTAGGTCTTAACTGATTTTGTTCTTTGCTATTTGTTTTCCAAAATATGATGCTTTTTCTAACCAAAGCGGATTAGATATGCAGATAGTATTTGACGAATGCCAAATTGTAGAGCTGTTTAGCTTCTTTACGCTAGAAGGAATCCATAGCGTGTACATCACTCTCGCAAAATTTTCCGACGTTTTGCTAACCGTGTGCGAATAACCGGTCAAATTCAGTGCAATAATAATATAAATCTACGAATCATGAGACCCATTAGAAAACAAAAGAGCAGCGGACAACCTCACCGCTGCTGCTGCAAATCCCCATGATTCTACTAGAGAAACATCCCGAGATTGTGGCATAAGTAAAGTGATCGTGAATCCTAAAATCTGCAGGTTTTCATCCATATCATATCAACTTTCACCAACAACTAAGCGATAACGATTTTTGAACTTGGTAGCTCAGTAATTGCTCTAACTTTTCCGTCGAATTCTTTGGACTGACGAAGCTACCTTTAAAGGTAACGGAGAAGTGAATATCCACAACGCGCACTATTGGTGTCAAGAAAATCCACGGTGGTTATAGGAAGTGGGCGGTCGAAACAGGTGGAGTCTTAATGTTTAGTGTGGTCTCTTTAGAGATCGAATAATTGGACCTTACTTTTTCAAGGAAACTTTAAATGGAATAATGTACGCCGATTTTCTTAAAAATTTTTTTGGCGAGCCTCCATGTGGCTGCAGCAGGATGGGTGCCCGGTGCATTTTTCGGTTGTTATTCGACGTTCAATAGAATAGTTGTTCTCTAGAAGATGGATAAGTAGGGAAGATCTTGTGGCATGGCCTCCGCGTTCTCCCGACCTAACGCCATTAGACTTTTTTTGTAGGACGATTGAAAGATCTCGTCTACTAACAACGCTCCATCACACGGATAGACATGATGCAAAAAATGCAAGATTCTCTCCCGAAGTCTGCGAGCAATCGATAGTGCTGCAAAAAGAGTATGGAAGTGTTTAAATGAGAGTGGTAAACATTTTGAATATCTTTATTCATGAATAAAAATAAATAATGAATAAAAATGTAAATTACTGTTTAATTATTTACTGTTTTTAAATTATTTTCTCAATCGTAAGAGGTACCAAAAAATTATCAAATAAAAAAGAAAATATTTTGAAATTCCTATTCAACGGTACCAAACATGACCTATATTTCCATTTAAAATTTCAAAGGTGTTTGCGGTTTTCTCTACTTTCGGTTTTCCCTGATAAATTCTAGCAGTGTCAATAAATTGTTTGCATATGCTTCGGTAGTATATTTTTTTCGTCAACTTTACAGCTCATCGCGTTTCAAAAGAAAAAGAGTGGGATGGGTTGTCGGAAACAGCTTGTACATGGCTTTCTGTAGGTTTCTTAATACAAGAGTGCTAAGTACGATTTTTCACAAATAGCACAAATTTTATTCCGAGCTTCTAAAGAATTGAATTTGTTAATTATGTTTTGTCTTAATTCGTTGAAATTAATATCAATTAATAAGTTAACCAATATTATTAATAAAGTTAGTGTGTATTAAATAACTAAGAGGGGAGTCTTTTATGTTATCTACTTAGCTATGGAAACAAAATGCTATCGTGATAATTTTATTATGTCAAGTATGACATTTTAGAGTGTATCCTCCAAGTCTGATACAACTCGCTTAAAATTTCTCATTTTTGTATAGAGTTAGAGGTGCAACAATTAGTGATTTAAATCTTGAACACATAATATTTTCAAGTTCAATTTTGGTGTAAACAATTCAAATGGGGAGGGAGTCCATTCAGGATGACCCAAAGTGCGGAAGACGTCTTGAAGCATGAACACAGGAGACCATAAAGAAAGTTGAATATTTGGTGTTGACTGATCGCCGAGTGACAGTTTCAGTTATTGCAAGAGAAGCAGGAATATCAGAAACATTTGTTTTTAAAATCTTTCATGAAGATTTGGGAATGATCAAGTTGTCAGCACGGTGGATTCCAAGGCTGCTCACTCCTGTACAAAAATTGTGTGGCCACAAATTTGCGAGGGTAATTTGGCGGCTTTATCCCAAGATAAGGACTGTTTCTTTAAAATTGTAACTGATAATGAGACCTCGGTACACCACTGGGATCCACCGACGAAACAAGAGTCTATGCAATGGCTTCATAAGGGCTCTCCACCACACAAGAAGGCGAAAACGGAATTCTCAGCGGGAAAAGTGATGGCCACAGTTTTCTGGGATGCTGAAGAAATTTTATGAGTTGAGTATATGCCAAAAGAGTCTACAATAACAGGGAATGTCTACAAAGAAACAATAATCAATTTGAAAGCAGCTATACGCAAGAAAACTGTGCATCTGCACGACAACTGCAGGGTGGATAAAGCACGAATCGTTAAAGAAGCAATTGATGAATGCGGTTTTGAGGAATTACAACATCTACCGTACAATCCTGGCCTCGCCCCCCCTGAGTATTATCTCTTTCCAAAAATTAAAAAAACACTTGCGAGGGTGTCGCTTTTTGTCGAGTGAGGACTTGAAAAACCCTGTGAAGCCGTATTCTGCAGAGTTATCAAAAAAAAATTTTTTTTTCGACGGTTTTAGTTGGAATAGGTGTGTAAGCGTTAATGGTTCTTATGTTGAAAAATAAAATTTTGTTTGTTCTCTAATTTGTTTCCTTCATACTTACAACCTGTTAAAAGTATTAATAATGTTGTTTTCTCTTATTAATACGTAGATTCAGTTTTCTTCATAATATCCATGAAATAGGATAATAGATTATAAGCGCAATCGTTTAGGTCAACCGAATTTCCTATAGTAAGCATATGCATGCTCTACATTCTGCTTTTTTCACACTGCCTTGACTGTGACTACGCGTGGCTTTCCATTAACGATTTTCAACTCTGGCCGCATTTGAGATAAATGCTCCGAAGCACAGGAATATTTCTGAAATGTGATATACCACTTCTTCAGCATGTTTGCTTGTTAGAGATTTCAAGTTGACAAACTTAGTAAAGTGGGGCGAATCTATATTTTCCATCTGGCTGACTGCGATAGTCAATCAGATCAACTTGACACTTGCTGTTAAAAAGCGGAAAAATCATAGATTTTACAGGTAAGCTCCTCTTCTTATTTTTAATTCAGCCGTTGGCATGATTCGCAATAATTTAAATATATTAACGGCAAGCCCTGGGGTTTATCTTCATGCATATTCAATTTTTTTAATATAGGAGATCTACCTCTGCCTAACTAGGTTAGAGAAACAACAGAGTAACCAATTATTTTTTACGTTTTATCGTAATTTTGCTTTACACCTATATAAATACTACTCGTAACAAAATTTCAGCATTTGTTTGCTTGGAACACACAATACTCATTTACTGCCCCTTTAGCAAATTATCTAATCTTTATTTGTTGTTTTTTATATAATTAAAAAATGGCTACGTGTTAAGTTAGGGGAATAGGCTGCGTAACTGACATCGGAAAAGCACAAAGCACATATCCACAAATGACGGTAGTTACAACTTTAGACTTGCGCGAGGAGGTGTTGTTATGAAGTAGTAGACTACAACAGTTAACTAAGCGTGAAGTTTCTTTTTAATGTTTTTACATAGTGGTGACATCAAGTTGGCGTCATATTCACCAGGATTGTAAGTAATTAATTAAAAGAACATCTTTGACATCCAGAACAATGTAAGCCAATATTTTGCATACAGATTGTGGGGAACGAACGTGGGAACGTGGGCTACGGCAATGTCAGCGTTTACAATGAGGTAAAAAATTAAATTGACTGTTGTTGAGTATGACAAGATTTCTTTTCGTACATTTTCCCCATTTTAGCTTATCGTACATAGAAAGGTTTCTTCGGCATCCGCCCTACATCTTGTAACAGGACAGATAGAAAAATCTCTAGGCCATAAACTGTCTATTCTGGGTGCATTCGTAGATATAGAGGGTGCTTTTGATAAAACTAACTTCAACAGCATCATGATAATTGTACGCGATCGTGGCGTAAATGCTACTTTATGGTAATGGAGTTTGCAGTTTTTCCAACGCCAAACAGTACATATTAGTGTAGGAAGCACCACCATCAGCGGAACCGTATATAGATGCTGTCCGCAAGGCGGGGAATTGTAACCACTACTATTAAACTTAGTAGTTCACAGACTCCTCCGCCGACTTAATGAAGCTGGTTTTTACACTACATGATATGGAGATAATATAATTATCCTGCTCAACGGCAAGTATGGACAACTGCTGTTACATATAACAAACAGCGCTTTCACTTACCGAACAATGGTGCACGAACCACTCCTTGGCCGCTAATTCGGTCAAGACAGAGTTGATTCTGTTCACAAAGAAAAGGAAAACCGTGATCACTAGGATTCCAACGCTCTTCCAAATTCTCCTAACCTTTTTAGAGAAACTCAGATACCTGAGAGTTGTATTTGATAAGAAATTGGACTGGGCGAAACACATCAAAACAAAAATGGAAAAAGCAAAAAGCAAGTGTGACCATCACTAAAGGCTGTCCTGTGGCTGTATACTGCTGTAATAAAGCGCATGTTCTGCTAAGGAGCTGTAGTCGGGTGGCCCAAAATCAGGTAATCTACCGCGGCAAACGAGATCTCACACACCGAGAAACTGGCTTGTTTGAGTACCAAGGATGCGATATGTTCCACACTCACTGCAGCCTTAGAGGTCGCTCTAGGCCTGTCTCTATTGGACATCTACATGGAGGAGACGGCACTGAGAGCGGCCCTTAGGTTGCGTATAAAGGGTTTATGGGATAATAAAGGAACTGAAGCGAGATACCACAATATCCTGAAAGAGGCTGTCTATAGGAAGCCTCTTCTTGGGACAGTGGTAGTCTCCCTCCAGCCCAAATGTATCTTTACCTAGCACTTCAGTGTCCCCACGAACACCGAAGGTACAGCCGAACCTGACATATATCCATCTTCACTAATGGATCCAAAACAGCAGAAGGCACAGGAGCAGGTACCTTCACTGAAGACCTGGACCTACGCCAAAGCATAGCACTAGGCAAATTCATGACCGTCTTTTAAGAGGAAGTGATGGCCATTGTTACGGTCCAAAAAAGTTTTACGTTACGGCGCCAAATTTGTTACGGGCCAAAAGCGCTTTTCTTGGACCCGCAAACAAAAAAAAAAAGATGGAAAAGGCCAGCGGCTTGCTCAGAGGAGTAGGGAGGGTTCGTAAAATTTGCTTATAGAGAAAATGCTTCAAGTTGTGTACAGGGCGAGTCAGAATAAGTGGGCGCCACCTTCCAAAATCCAGCTGGTTTTGTAGGTCCTCGCGGAAGGTCGAGAAACCAACAGCTCACGTGAATGGAACCTACCTTTAATTGTGCCTTCACCTAGATCTTAAAGCTTGCAAAATCCTTACACAGTTACTTCAAAACACAGTAATAAAAGACATGCGGAATTTTAACACACATATAATGAACTGTCAAATATGGCACAGAACACACAAAAAATATATATCAACGATAGGAAACTTTATAACGTAAAACACAAACAGCAATAATTTCGAACGTTCGCACAGAACTCTACGCCGCTGGTGCCAACGCTACATTTAATTGGTTTCAATAACTGCGAGGCCCAGTTGCGCAAGTTTACAGAAATAATACCATAAAAGGAACGTCTGTATATTATTTATACAAAATAAACAGTGGCTTCAGGTCACTGTTACTATTTTTATCAATAAAACCAAAACAAAGGTTAACACGTTTGAATTTTGCAAGTTGCACGGAAAGTTTTGCTTCACAAAAAAAACACCAAACTGGAAGTTTTTACCTTGAATTTTGTAGACCGGCACAACAGGCACAACCCTGGGTGGCTTCCAAATAAGGGGTTGAAGATAAATTTGTTGGGAATGAAGACAACATTTTCGGGGTGGCGTAGGGACGAGGTATTAAATCCCCGAAAAAGGCCAAATTGCTTTCACCGATGTCTGGCAATGGGCGGACAGAAGGGAAGTCCTCGACGATGGCAGGAAGAACCAAATTCCAAGCACAGCACTTGTACGATGTATTTATTTAGTTCCCTTTACCCTCGCAAAGATCCGAACTAAGTTCGACAGGAGCAAGTGTAAATTTTACTTGTCCAAAACCATGGCGACCATTTGCTATCACTTATATAAATCCGACACTAACAAGTCGAGATACGTTTGCACTACAGCAAAACACGATACGATAGATTGCAGAATAAATAGCACGCGCCACGAGGGAGAAGGAACGTTCTCTAGGGTTCAACCTTTGCTTCCCAAAGTCTGTCTTCCACTTTATAAACGTTTACGGGCCTCGACTGATGTTGTTTTCAAGGACCCGGAGTGGCGGAGATCTAAATGCCGACTGAATCAAAATGCCATGGGAATCTCACGTCTCCCCTCAAAATTGCACAACATGACGAAATCATATGGAAGAAGTTCGAGAAGGAATTTTGTTTTTAACGCTCGGAATTCCCAGAAGCGTTCAAGGTTTAGCACGAAAGAAAAACAGGAGCTTGCGATTAACACAAAGAGCTATTGACACAATTTGAACTTCGACAGACAAAACAAAATACCGAAAATAGTAACCCAAAATAAAAATTTAATTAAACAGCGATATTAATTCCTACGAAGCGGCAAACGAATCACGGAACTACCAAAGTGTGCGGCAAATTTAAAAATCACATAACACCATAATGCAGGTTGTAAACACAATTCAGGACCGTGATATCCAAAATAAAACAATTAGAATAACTAGCGACAGTAGCGCGGCCCTACTGGCTCTGCACAAATCTAAAATTATCTCAGGTGTGATATTTGGGTGCCACCGCACGCTGGAGTATAATAATTAGTAATAATGTCCTAGAACGCACCTGGGTAAAAGGGCCTGCAGCAATATATGGCAATGAGTAGGGTGATGCCCTGGCGAGACAAGGCTCGGAACAACCTTTTTGGGATTGCGAACCGGCAGTTGTGCCTTCGCTTATCCTGTTATATATACCATAATTAATCAACAAACCCAGAAAACGTCATTACGCCAGATGGGTTGAAACAGAAAAATGCCGACGAGCAAAGATGTCCATCACAGCTCCTTCGTGAAGAATGGCAAGATTTTGCGCACATCTGCCGCGGAGAAAACTGCGACTTAACATAGGAATACTCACTGGGTACTGCCGACTAAATAAGCACATGCACAGGATGGGGCTAGCTGATGACCGAACCTGTCGAAAGTGCCAACTTGTGGACAAGACGGCCGGACATCTTCTGTGAGACTCCTCAAGTTCATTGAAAGGGTGGGAGAGCTTGAATGAGAAAACCAGAGTGGTGTTTGCTATGGAGGTAGCACAATGCCTTTTTGAGGTTTAAGTGCATGTGAACTTATTCCCCTCCGCTCCAAATCAAGAATCTAGAATTCATGTTGCAGACATTTGTGGTAGATTAACTGTTTCACAAGAAACAGCAATTTCTGCAGCTGTTTCTATCTTTTTTACTCGGCGATTAACATTATCGAATTACTCACTACAGGATCATCTGTGCCACTTTTGTTGGTTTTTCTAACCTAGACCCATATTGTATATACTATCTTTCTTGACGCACTTCTGCTGTTCAAAATCTTTCCTTTCGAATTCCACAAGAATGTATTGATAATTGCATTGAGGGTATGCTAGCAAGTTGCAGAGAAGTTATTACTGCCAGAGGAGGTGCCATTAGAACTTAATAATAAATTTAAGTTAAGTGAAAGAAGACAATAGCGATTTTCATTATAATATTGTTAAATTACTTCTTTAAACGTACCTTTGTTTTAAGTTTCATGTTCATTACTGAAAAGACGTTACTTTTTGTTGTTTTGGTAGTTTTTATTATAAATGCAATTGGTGTTGCCTTTAAGTGTCTTACACTGCAATATCCCTATTCATTTGTGAGTAGTTTAGATTCATATTTTACTATAATTAAGTTCTTTGATAGTTAAAATGGCAAAATGTTATAACGTTTATCTTCTTAGAAAATAATTTTGTAATCGCATTAAAAAAATTGTGTTTCTTTATAGTTTGAATTTCGGGTTAATCCAATGAAAGTTCCATTTCGGCATGTTCTGGGCAATCTATAGCGGTACATTTTTTCAGCATTTAGACGAGTTTAATTTTGGTATACTCGGTTCACACTTGCCATGTAGTACGGAAAAAACGCAAATATAATTTGACAAATTTAATTGTAGATTTTGGTTGAGGTAAAAATTTAATCCTTTTCACGGAAAGGTTTGAAGTGTTGTAATACTGTTAAGAACCTTCAAAGTGAAATTTGTCGAAGGTATGCTACCAGGTAGCATTTAACAATATTATTTTGGAGATGATTTTTAGCAGTGGCCCTCAAACATGCCACGAAATGGGTAGGTACTTTAAAGCGACTACAAATTTGACATTTGACAGCCGATTTTGATATCTACCGAATACTTGCTTGCTTTGAAAGAGCGAGATCTAGGACGCGGTTTTCCAAGCATCTCTAGGCACTTAGGCCATATGGCCCATTGTACACCCCTAACTATGAATTTTGCCTATCTGGGGTAATTCCAACTCCAGTAGTGATTTTTAACGTGTCACACATCGCAGTGGCACGGGACCTACGGCTTTAGTTCTTATCCGACAGAAGGTGCATTTTCAGATTTTTCCCCGCTAGAAAAATCTCACCGACCGCGACCTTGGCCAGGTTCGATCCCGCGTCCCTCGGATCCAAAGGCAAACGCGCTAACCACTAGACCACCGAGGCCGGCTACCGAATACTTACTACATTTTAATAAATTTAATCCGATCTACTAACTTTAAGAGATTAGAGATAGTGGCAACTCTGCCATGAGTTGTCTCATTAGAAAAACATAGCCCTATGTTCTCAGTACTCTATGGTATGTGTGAAACCAACTACAGAATACTGTTTCATCACAAACACAATTAGATCAGAAGCTTCGTCATTATTTAATGTGGAGATATCTGAGGAGGAAATGATAGTCATTTGGTTTTAAAAACATAATCCATATAGGGAATTGAGAACATTTGAATTTATGTTAGCTTAAAACTCACCATGCCTTCCTTAGACTAAAAAACAGAAATTGATGTCAAAAATCTCTTAATATGTCGTAAATGTCACTGTTCCAGAAAAAGTAAAAAATTAAATAAGCCTAACTATTCAATCGTATAATAAAGCTAAGGTAAAATCAAACGTAAAATACTTAAATTTTACATTATAGAAGGTATTGATTTTCCCCCATTCGAGTGAAAATTCGTGCTCTCTCATTTAGTCCGCGAGTAGTTACGTAATTCCTATAATTTTGCTATAATACTGTGTCAGTTCTTCCAGATTATTAGCAGAAGTTTTTATATTGAAATTTCCTAGATAGGGTCAAACAAAAAAGTTCAATGAAGTTAAAAACCCAAGAGCCAAGCGGTATATCCGTTGCCATTAATCAAAAGATCTTCAAAAAAAATGTTGCGGATACTAAATTGTTACACTTGTTACGGAAATCGTAATTCCGTCCTTCTGGAAGTATGTTTTGTAGCTCCTTAACATGGAGTGGCTTCTGAATGTAGAAAAACTATTTTTCCGATGTCGCTCTGAAATCAAAATGCCATGGAAAAAATAAAAATGTATGTAGTTTGGCAACTTCGGCTAATTATCTTCTTGAAGTGCTACAGAAAAGTTTAAAATAAACGTGCCTAGCAGATTTCCATAATCGATTATATTTTCATCTATTTATCAACAGAAAAAATGTTTTCTTTGATATCTCCCACGTTATTTTATTGCACGAACTGCATGAAAATGACTATCAGAGCAGATTGAAATTTTGTACCTTCTTTCATCTGTAGATCCATTTATCTTTCAATTTGATATTGTTTAGCGAATCCACAATGGATATGTGTTAGCCATTTCCAAAGAGCTTTTTTCTGTAATGTTTAGTACGGCATAGTAAGCAATCATATTATTGGACTATACTTCTACGAAAATTTAACTAGATAAAGTTACTTGGATTTTCTACGACACAATTTATAAGGGTCGTTGGAAGATGCAAAACTGAATATACGACAAAAGCTTTGGTATCGACATGATGATTTTTCTGCTTACTAAAGTTGCATTGTTAGTAATTGCTTAAATACCGTATTTCTAGCAAAATTGATTGGAACAGAAACTGTGCATCCATTGCCATCAAGATATTACTCCACTAGACTTTTTCCTTTGGGGTATAATTTATGAAATACAAGGGTTTTTTTATGTTATCTACATAGCTAGGGAAACAAAATGTCATCGTGATACTTGTCTCTGTGACTTTTTAGAGTGTTTCTTCCAAGTTTGATACAACTCGCTTAAGATTTGTCATTTGTGTATAGAGTTAGAGGTACAAAAATCAGTGATTTAAAACTTGAACACAGGAGTGTTCATAAAATTTCTGTTGAAAGAAGGCAATAATCCAAAGAATATCCATGAGACAAAGGTGGCTGTGTATGGGTAAAATAGCCCGTCCTATTTTCAAGTTAAATTTTGGGGTAAGCAATTCAAATGGCGCAGGGAGTTCATTCTGGATGACCCAAAGTGCGGAAGACCTCTTGAAGCATGAACATCGGAGACTGACCATAAAGAAAGTTGAAGATTTGGTGTTGACTGATCGCCGAGTGACCGTTTTAGTTATTGCAAGAGAAGCAGGTAGGTATACCAGAAACATCTGTTTTTAAAATTTTTCATGAAAATTTGGGAATGAGCAAGTTGACTGCATGGTGGATTCCCAGGCTGGCTCCCTCTTGAACAAAAATTGTGTAGGCGACAAATTTGCGAGGGTAATTTGGCGCCTTTATCCCAAGATAAGGACTTTTTCTTTAAAATTGTAACTGAGGACGAGACCTGGGTACACCACTGGGACCCACAGACGAAACAAGAGTTCATGCAATGACTTCATAAGGTCTTTCCACCACCCAAGAAGGCGAAGGCACAATTCTCAGCGGGAAAAGTGATGGCCACAGTTTTTTGGGATGCTGAAGGGATCTTATGGGTTGAATATGTGTCAAAAGGGTCTACAATAACAGGAAATGCCTACAAATAAACAATAATCAATTTGAAAGCAGCTATACGCGAATAAAGACTTCACAATTTTACCCAGAAAACTGTGCATCTGCACGACAACTGCAGGGTGCATAAAGCACGAATCGTTAAAGGAGCAATTGATGAATGCGTCGTTGAGGAATTACAACATCCACCGTACAGGCCCGACCTCGCCTCCTGTGACTATTATATCTTTCCAAAACTCAAAAAACACCTGAAAGAGCGTCGCTTTTTGTCTAATTTGAAAAAATTTGAAAAACTCCGTGGAGTCGTATTTTGTAGAGTTATCAAAAGAATTTTTTTTGAAGGCGTGGCGTTTTTAAGAATGTTGGAATACGCGTGTAAGCGTTAATGGTTCTTATGTTCAAAAATAAAATTTTGTTTATTCTCTAACTTGTTTCCTTCATACTTAGGTAGATGACATAAAAAACTCTCCTCCTAGTATACCAAACTCCGGTAGTAAGTGGGCATGATTTACACAATAGAATCAGTGTGGCGTGCACATCAATTATACATTTTCAACAGTTGCTGAATTAAAATAAATTTTACTATTTTATTTTTTGTTGTTTTTCACTTGTTTAGTTTCTACCATAGCGCGGTAGCACCAGTGGATGCTTTCCTCGTTAAATACTAATGTGATTAATATTAGTCAAATTAATTGTTGCAATAAGAGATTCCCTTGACAGAAAGTAATTATGATCCATTTCGATACAATACAAAATTCTTAGCTAATCTGCCCTGTATAAAAACTAAAATTCTTCATTCATATGCTCTTTGAATTTCGTCCAAAACGGAGAATGGCATCCTAAAAGCAATTTGGTTTTATTTTTTACCATGCATTTCCAGTTATGGAATCGTCGTCATAGTAAAATGTAGTCAATTTTTATATATTAGCGTTATCATAAAGTATATAGAATTTGGAAAAATTGATGGCAAACTGCGTAATAAGCCACAAAAAAACCTCAGAGAACCAATATGGCAGATAGAAGTCTTAATTCCACCAAATTAAACAGATTATGGTCGGAAGCTACAGGTAGAAGCTTGTGCACTTCCACTGTTAGGGGAAGACTGGTTAGAGTTGAATATACAAAGATAGATTTTGCAGAGTATGGTAGAAGCCACTGGTTTCCGAGAAATGAAGATGTCCCCGTTTGCTATAGGCCAAGCACATTGAAACTCGACTGCGTAGAAGAAACAGAAGAAGATATTTAGTAATGATGAAACAATTTTTCACATCAATATAATTATCCTGGAAATACATATATCACATTTCCTGGGGGAACCACCACTCCACAGTATATCTACCAATAATTAAACTTGCAACCGCTGTTTTGGAATTACTTGTCTATTTTTAGGTGTTGGTCAATTACATGCAGTCTCTGGTATGATGAATAGCAAAAAATTCTTAGAAGTACTACAGAAAGACCTATGTATCGAAGGAAACTCTGTTTTCTAAGTCGATAGTCTGCCGTACCACAGACGGAAACTAGTCCAATCTTGAATGATGACCAATAAAACGACAGGACAGATGGGTCAACGAAATCCTCTGATCTAAATTCAATAGAGAACGTGCAGTAAATGATATGAAACATCATATCTAAAAGAAATACGCACAGAAATCGGACTGAATGTCTGGTTCATGCTTGGTTTTGTTGTATAAACTGATAAACTACATGCCACAAAATGTGAATATTTAATATTTTAGGTTTGATTAATTTTTTGCGTTACGTTCTGAAGCAAATTTTAGGCCTGTTTTTTTATTATATTATAGTGATTAAGTACCTATTGTTATAAATATAGACTACGAATTTCTGAAAAATGTTCACGAGAAGTGTGTTCAAACTTTGATTTTCCTTAATTTTTAACACCTCTATCGTTCTTACACTTCTCTTCAATTTGATCGCACGCGTGATTAATCCACGTTTTAGGAATTATTCCTTAAAGAAAATATTTACAAAAGATCCAATACCTACTTTATTTGCAATACTCACACTTATATGATTGCTCTAAAATGATTAAGGTAAGTGGTATAATCCGGAAGACGATTGTACACCTGCTAAAACATTAAAATTACTTCTAATTTAAGTATGTTTTTCAGGACATTCTGAACATTTACCGTATTTTATTAGATTACGGTTATTAAGTTGAATAAGATCCTCAGCTTGATACTTAAGATGTCGCTTAAAATATTTGATTTAG
Source organism: Limonius californicus (assembly GCA_014611495.1). Lineage (NCBI taxonomy): Eukaryota > Metazoa > Arthropoda > Insecta > Coleoptera > Elateridae > Limonius > Limonius californicus. Next base: position 21,921 of record JABXWE010034290.1, read on the forward strand.
AATTATAATCCTCACAGGATGTCTATAAAACCCTGTAATCTGATTACCTTCGATAAAAGCTATTTCTCTTAAAAATTTCCAAGCTGAGTAATACTTAACTTGTTTACAAAACGTCGGATTAACTGTAAAATATTTTTATTTTATGCGTATTCATGGAACTGGAAGTGTTTCATTGTAGAGTTATATTTTAGAAACTATGTAATGTGGTGGTGTGTAAATATACTCTACAAAATCTAAGGTAGAAACACGGAGACCTACAGTTTAACGTCGAATCTGGACGACAAAAATTCCAGAAAAGGTTCTTAGCATTAGGATCCCACGGTTCAAGCCGGATTGGAACATTGTTTGTGGTGGATTGAAGACAAGATTTTTATAAATTTGCATAGTTACGTTTACGTTTCGAATCCAAGCCAGAATCGACGATTTACTCAGAAAGCGACCGCTCTACCAACTGAGCTACCACCTCCCAAAGTCATGCTTCATAGTTATTACCTAACAATTGTCAAATTATGACGCCGATTTCAGGTGCTACAATCAATTCAAATGATTTTCACTGAAGAAAATGAAGGTTTATAATTGAATCTTATTTCTGGTATGATGAATGGATTACCGCATTGCGACCTTATATCGATAAGTTTGGTCGGAAATTGCTTAAAATGACTCTGTTTGAAGTTCTACTTATTATTCTACTTATTCTATCAGAAATACTGTAAATTGTACTAGTTCAGAAAATTGACTCAAAGCATGGTATTATAGCATTTTGAAGGAAATGGCGGGAAGAGGATTTCAAGCTCTAGTGGTTAAATTAAATTCCAGACCAAAAAAGATCTTAGGTGGCTCAGTGGCAAGAGAGTCAAGCTTTGGATGTAAAAGTCTTAATACTTCACGGTTCGAATCGCTCTAGGAGAAAATCTTTCCAACCCCTTAGATGTTCGATACTGCTTCCGTTTTCCATTTACCATTAAGAATCAAATTAAAGGGCACTTTTCATATAACGGTTGCCCTAAAAAAGTAACACGGCTCTACACGAATACTCACACCACAAACCAAGTAGGTTAACAGTACATACCACCTCGACACTGTAATATTGTAAACGGTATAAATGAGGAATGATTATGACCACAAACAAAAGTCGAACCAAAACACTGATGAATGATCCAAAAGACATATCAAATGTCTTAAATCCTCAATTAACAAAAGCACAGTTCCCGGTAATTTCTACAGTGTGTCAAACATCCTAAGAAAGTCACAGGTTCTCGTCACAGTGATTCAACCGTAGCAATTCAGCTAGAATCTGGACAGAAAAAACATTGTATTGTCTATCAGAGAAAATTTATAATAAAGAATCTGTTATACATGCAAGGCAACAACATCTTCTAGGAAATTTTCGCAATAGGTAATGTTATTCTACGGCATTTGCTACAAAATAGTGAAGAAATAAGATCTTAAATTGTGCCCATACAAAATGCAGTTTTTTCCAGAATTCCTACCGCCAGTTTATTACAGGAACATATTTTATTGTCAGTGGATTATAAGTCACTTAATTAATCCCGACGAGTTACGAGTTGATTAGTTTGTTTAGATAATTAGAACCTGTATTAATTTTTCTTATTATTATGCGAGTTCACAAACAATTGGAATGGGTAGTGGTGATATTCCTCATGTACTTCGTCAAACTCCTGTACACCCAGTGAAAGTTATTTGTTTTTGGGAACAATTCTAAAGCCCAATATCTATTTTTAATCTGTTACTATTATTATTATTTGTTGTTTCTCCTATTGAAGGGTTTTTGGGAGGTTGAAAGGGTATTAAACCAAGTCCAACGCCATTTTCTATTTATGTGTAATTTAAAAATGTCTTGTAATATTGTAAGTTTTAAATATGATTGCTTTTTGTATTTCTGTGTGTATGTTCTGGCAGCTGTATTGTTTTGAGGTTTTCTATAAACATATATGGTGTAGTTCCTGCGGCGAATATTATAAAGGGCAGTATAACAACTGCGTTTTAGCGCCGTGTCACTTTGCAAGTGCTAGGTGTTTTTCGACTTTTTCGTTGTATTTTTCTCTTAAGTTGTGGTCTGCAGGTATAAATATTTCAACAAAATATGTGGTCCCGCTTTGTATGTGCCTTAATGTGATACGAGGTCTATTATATTTTACGGTTTTATCAGTTTGTATTTAACGTCCCAGTATAATTTATACTTTTGTTTTTCAAGTTTTGTAGATGGGGTGTCTTTGTAGAATGGTTCTGTGCTTTCTGCTAAATTGCATACTTTAGCAATAGCTTGATACACAATTTTAGCAGCCGCGTCATGCCTTTGGGTGTAGTGTATTCCTACTAAGATGAGGCAGCTATTTGGGATACGCTGGATAGTCTCTGAGTAAAGTTAACATTTTCTGCATATATCTGATGGTATGGTATTGCCTTTAACGATACGTTTCTTGTACTTGCGCGTGTTTATGATGTGATCCTGTTTTGCTATGTTAAATTCTTCTGTTTCCGGATGTAGTTTTCCGGATATTAACCTTGTATGTTTTTATTAACGTGTCATTGGAGTACCTGGTTGTAATGCCGCCTTCGCAGTTTTTTTGCAACCCATCTGTCAGTTAACACCTTTCTGTTTAGCAAGGTATTATATTGGTGCGCGCGGTCCAACGGCCAAGTTATCTATTAGAGTTATTATTATGTAAATTACACTGTTTTCTGTTTTTAAATGCAAGTATTTTCTTAAGTTGGATATTTAGTTTTAGTGTACTTGAATGATATCGAAAAGTCCCTTTCCCCCGTTGCTTCTTGGTAGAGTTATTTTTTCGATTGCAGATTCTTCATGGAGTTTGCGGTAATTAGTAAACAGAACTCTTATGCATCGCTCCTCTCTTCTATTTCTCTATGTTCATTTCATTATGAATGAATATGTGAGAAGTAGGATGGTATACGTATTTATTGACTTAGTGGTGTATTTAACATTTAGCTTCGGTTTAAGCATTTGGTCCACTCTCTTGACAAATTCAGCCTTTATTCTTTATTTGACAGGCTTCAAATCAATTTTTGTGATTTGGTGGAATCTAAAGTAGTTGTAAGTTACCTCTTCGGTCATTCCTTCCATAGATTCTTGCGCTTCCGTTCCTATTCTTTCAGTTTCACGCCATTATGCTCCTTCTACATTTAGTATTTTACATATTTGGATGGCAAATTCCAATTTTGTATCTGTGCTGATTCTTTGGGTAGTTTTGATTGGTGAGTTGAATTGTGTTTTACTTGAAGCGTAGAGATTGATATCGTCCATGTATAGAAGATGGTTGATGGCATATGAAGTTTATCTTGTTTTTACTTAAAACCCTAGGTTAGTGTCTCTGTAGGTTTTGGATAAGGGCTTGACAAAATCATAGCGCGCTAAGGTAATCACCTTCACGTTTTATCTTGATTTCCTTTATCTTAATATCTGTTGCTCCGTGTTGAGTGAATCTTTATTTTCCATGTTTTCATAATTGGGTCAAGGAATGCGATTATTTTCGTCCGATAAGCGGTTTTTCGAGGTGTTGGAACAAATCTTATATCATCGTACTTACACCATCCGTCCGGAAGGTGATTTATATCTTCAGAAAAAAATACATTTACCTGACTACCGAAGTAGTCACCGCCGGCCTGTTTTAGTTGTTTATCTGAGTAAAATCGTCGTCCACTTAAATATTTCTTCAGTTTTCTAAACAGATAAACATCAAATCCATATCTGGGCTATACCGAGATCAATCTCCTGAAACCCGCAGTCCTCTAAAACAGACATGACCTTTCCAGCCTTATGGACTCGTGCAAAATGCTTTTCTGATGAAAATGTTGGCGTTTATCACAAATTGCGTTTCTTAGATTTTGTAGAGTATTGACATAAGTTTCTCCAGTAAGAGTAGTCCCTCTTTGCATATATTCGATCAACAATATTACTTCCAAGTCCCAGAAAATGGTGACCATTAACTTCCCAGCAAAAGGTTGGCGTCGGCATTTTTCGGGAGGTGGAGTACCCTTATTGACGCATTGCATGGATTCTTGTTTCGTCTCAGAATCCCAGTAATGAACCCAAGTTTCGTCATCAGTCACCATTCGTGATAGAATCTCTGAATACTTCTCTAAAGTGGACAAATGTTGGTCGCAAATTTGTTGGCGATGCAATTTTTGTTCTTTGAGCCTTTGTCAAGCCTAATTTATCATGTAAAATGGTAGTGACGTATTCGATAGAAATTCCTAATTCTGAAGATATAGTTGCAACTTTCAAACGTCGATTCTCCAGCACCACAGCCTCAACTTTCTGGCACATTTCTTTATTAGCCGCATCTGACGGTCTGCCCGATCTTGAGCCATCTTCAGACAGATTCCCGTCCCCAACGAATTGTTTACACAAAATTTAACCTTGTAGTAAGACGAAGCTTCTTCTCCATATACCGCTGTCATCCTGTCTTAGATATATTTGGCGTTTCCTCCTTTTGGCAAGAATTTTTTACATTTCGTTATTCAAATTTTATCAGATTCATTTTAATACAACTGCACCGGCGCCGGTAGCTCGGATAGGTTGGCCGTATGCCTTTCACGCAGCTGTCCCGGGTTCGAATCCGGACGCCGAGGTCGGTGGTTTTTTTCTGAGTGATAAAAAACGCTAAAACGGCCCTTGTTCTCGGATAGCAAGTAAAATCGTAGGCCCCGTGTCCAAGTGTTGTTGGGCACGTCAAAAGAACCCTCAAACAGGCTAAATTTCCAGGTGTGGTAGGATCGCTCCCTGGCGTCGGTGGTTAGCCATAGTAGCAGAAATAGGCCGACGTTAAATAAAACAAACAAACAAACAATACAACTGGAAACAATATTTTTAAAGCGGGCGTGTAGATCTGAACAAACTTGTATACAACTATTATATTGTTTTCATGGCTAGTTAGATAAGTATTTGAGTTCCCCTCGTATCTAGGACAGTCTACGCTTTAGATAACACAAATCGGCTATTAAAAAAACACCATGAGGTAGAGTTACCGTCGCATTTTTTTTATGTAGTATTTCCCCAATAGGTCTAATCCACAGTTGAATATAGTAGTTATCAATCCTTTTCAGTACCTGAACACAAATTACTTATGAACAAAAGGAATACAAATAACGAACAGAACACATCAGAATTTAAAATTAATGAAACTGTTCAAAATGACCACCAACATTATGACGTTCTGCACATCTCACTGCAATTGAATTTTGTACACATTGGAGCATGTGTTCGTTTAAAGTTGCAGCCGCTTGGTTGATACGATTTGTTAAATCGTCCACATTGTTCACTGGTGTGAGATGTACCAACTACTTCAGATAACCCCATAAGTAACAAATCTAAGGGCGTTTGATCACGTGACATTGGCGGCCAAGCTATTGCACGACCAATCCACCGATTTGGAAAATGATTTTCAAGCCAATCTGGAATCATGATTCCATAATGGACTGGAGCACCATCTTGTTGGTATCACATATTCTGTCTAATTATCAATGGAACATTTTGCAATAATATTTGAAAATATTCCTTTAGAAAATGTTGAAAATTTTCAGCATTAATACGATTTGGTGGAATAAAAGGATCAATAAAATAATGATTTACCATACTTGCCCAAATAATAACACCATATCGATATTGCTAACTTCGAACATGAGTTGCATGAGGATTCTCATCTGCCCAAACATGATTATTATGAGTATTGTAAACTCCATCCTGCGTAAATGTCGCCTCATCTGTCCACAAAATATGTCCAATAAAATTCGGATTTTCCTGATGTTGATTTAATAGCCATTCATAGTACCCAACTTGTGCATTATAATGCTGTGGTATTAATTATAGCACTTTCACTTTTAGAAAAAGGTATAGGCCGTTGTCTGTAATATTCTGTGTACTGTCGACTTTGGTATGTCTAAAATCGGAGAAATACGCTTCTCGTAGTCTCCCATTCCATTAATTCTAATATATTTTCTTCAATATTGGATTGTCTTACCATAAATGGACGACCACCGTCACCTCTTTTTAGACCACCATTTCCTCTCTCTGTCGTAGTCGTTGGTCAGTTCGTTTCATAACGGTGTGGTTTGTATGTTTTCTATTTGGATAGCGTTCAACATATAGCCTTGCCCTTGCTTTACAATTACCACCAACCTCTCCAAGACTCCAAATCATGTCAGTGTATTCAGCAAATCTGTATTCTATTAACGCACGTGAAACGACATTTACAAAAATGAACAGTTAAATGTGTTTGACAACTCTAAAGTTCGGAACAGTAGAGTTAAATTAAATAGAAATTACTATCAGTCTTGCTTAGATTTGCCTTGATGCCATATCTCAATCTTGCGGTTTCAGCAAAATTTTAGGATCAAAAATCTGTAATTTGAACTTGTGCGTTAGTCATTATTTATTTATTTATATCATCTTAAGTTTATTGATGAAGAACTACTTTCATCGCTAATATCTGTTAGATTAACTTTCTTGTTAAAGATACGCAACATTCGAATTTTAAACTTCAAGAAGCTCGTCTGGAGAAACTAACCTGCGAAAAGTAAATATTTTAGCTATTCTGTGTTTGGTATGCACTGCTGAACAATACAATTTATGGGACACCCCGTACAAAGATTTTTTTAGGGTCCACTGGTACTTTGGAATGTAGAAATACGACTGTATATATATAGGGTTTAAATGTGAATCTTAGTAATTCTTGAAGCGTTTAATAAATATTTTGGTTTAATCGAATTTCTCTCTATTACCGTTTACGAGATTCACACGTTGTGTGTACCTGGAACACATTGTATATTTATTAGATACTATTATTTCGCTGTTTTTGGTGTACTCTGGCTCTGAATAAATGTATGAATTTACATACAGATATTATTTAAGAAGGCGAGAAGGGTTTCGTAAGTTAATACCATGGATAGGTGGTAAATTTCTGTTAACATATCGAAATATATACAGTAGAAGTATTTCGGTATTTTTCCATTACGCATAAACCCGCTAAAATAAAAATAATACCCGTCTATTCTTGTGTTTGAGAGGAAGTCTAAAATGCATTAAATTCTTTTCTCGAAAAATAAATAAATTTAACATACAGAACGAAACAAACCCGATAGATTGCACAAAATTGCTGGATCTTTCCAGTATGATAATTACATACACTGAATGTGGAAAAAATATCAGTTCTTCTAGTAACTGTCTTGGTAGATTCTAACTTCATACAAACGTGAAATAAACGCTTTAGTTTCCCAATATAACTTCCAAGTTCGGAACAGCTGATCTTTAGCGACGCCTGCCAGACGACGCAGACGTGACCGACGCGCCGGCTCCAAATGTAGGTGCCGTGTTTACTAGAAGAGAGAGCTGGAGCTCTCGAAGTGTCCGTGAGACCGTTTGCTGAAAACCTGTGTTTCAGTGCAGATAAACGCAATTAATGTATACGAATTTTGAAGTGTCTTATGTGAAAATTTCAAATGTAAGTTCATTTTCCCTAATATAACTGCATGCTTCATTTAAATCTCTATAGAAATTAAGATAATCGTAAAACAAAATACGCATTTGTGTTTATGGGCCTCCTAATTGGCCGTAAAAGCTAATGTTCAAAATTTAAACAATTTCCGGTCTAAACGATCATGAATAAATCATATACATTTAAAAATGTCCTATTATTACGTTCAAGCCAAAAAATGCTATAATTATATAATTAGGAATTATAATAATCAATTTATATATTTATAAAAATTAGTAAATAGTATTGAAAACCATATTTCATGAAAATTAGTAATATTTTGAACATCTAATGCTTCAGCAATATACCCACATAAAATTACAATATATGTATAAACAATATATAAATTATTAATATCCTTTTCTACAGATATATTTCAAATATGGGTCAAGTATATTGTTCTTCTGGTCAAGTGCTTGCTGTCCCATTTATCTATTTATAAAAAGGCTTTTAGGTTAAAGGAAACTTTATGTGCAACTGCATGTTTAAGTCTATACATTCTTTCTCTTGTATTTTATATACAATGTTGCGCAAATATATGAGACACATAAAATATATAGAACACCGGTTTCTTAAATGGAATTTAAAATAAAAAGGTAGCAGTACATGGTAGATATATTAGTGATTTCAAGTGACTTCCGCTTTGGTCAGATATTATGTTAAGTTCGTTATTTTAATAGAAACGAACAATACTATGGACAGATCCTACACTTGCATCAACAATTTCTGAAATTTCTCTAATTGAAATTCGATTATTTTTTCTAATAAGGCCACATATGCCATATTATTTTCTGTTAATGCAGTACACCGTGCACCTGGTCGCGGCTCATCCATAGTCCCCTCTTTTCCATTCTTAAATTTTAGGCACCACTGCTCCCCACGGTTGGATACGCAATACATACATTTCCATACAGTGTTTGTATTCGCGTATGAATCTGCAATGGCTGAACACCCTCAGCGCGTATAAATTGTAGAAGCGTACTCTGATCAAACTTGGATGGATTTTCAACAACAAACGCCATTTCAAAATCGAAGTTTCAAAAGTCAGAATCAAAGTCCAACGCCAGAAACTTATTAATGTGTTGCTTACAAACACTACTAACATTAACAAACGTCATTTGAATTATTGCATTTGTTTTCAAGGTTAAATTGATCAAAGATGGGGTTCAGTTGAATAAGCCTCGTATTTTACAGTAAGTTGTTCTATTCAGAAAGCCTTCAGTTACTCTATCAATACACTTTGAAGGAATTCTTGTTATTGCATCCATAATTCTACCAAAAAGTTTAATTGTTGTATATACTAGGTAACCACGAGATGAGGTAACCGCATGTAATTTTCTTGTTTTTAAACCTATTATTTTGAAATTGCAATTTAAGATATACCGTCTAAATGCGCAACTTCAAGCTTTTTTATCCCTAGTTTTCTTTCCAATTTGACTGAAACTGATATCAAGTTCTTATTTTTAAATAAAATTAGCGTCTTTTCTTTTGTCATAATCTTAATCGTCGTAAAATCTGTAATATATGGAAATGGCACACCATGACATTTCAGTTAAAAATGCCCATTAATGATTAAGCTTTTTTTTTAAATTAGCTTTGAAATAAAAAGAATAATAAATTTCAAGTGTTTTTTTTTATTAATTTGGTTAGAAACTTCACTTCCTTTTTTAAACGGCCGTAACTTGTTTTTTTGATATCCCCACTTAAGTTTTTTTACACTTTAAATATTGTCATTTGATTTGCTTTAAATTAATACAAATAACATAGTGACTATTTTTAAAATAGCAAACAAATTCCCAAAAACTTATCTACTGTAGTCATGTTGATTGTTGTTGATTTGAAAGAGCGAGATCTAGGATGCGGTTCTCCAAGCATCTCTATGCGCTTAGCCCACATTTGAAGAATTTTGCCTATCTGGGGTAATTCCAATTCCAGTAGTGACTTTTAACGTATCACACATCACAGTGACACGAGACCTACGGGTTTGCTTCTTATCTTCGACAGAACGTGCACTTTCAGATTTTTCCTCGCTAAAAAAATGTCAACCTCGGTCAGGTTCGACCCCGCGTCCCTTGGATCTATAGACCGCCGAGGCCGACCTATTTTAGTTATACACTAATTTTATTTTTTCGTTTCATTACCTTTTCTTACTTGGTCTTATTAATTCGGATTCAATAAGATAGTTTATTATATCTACCATATACTATACAGCTTGTTATATTAAATTTCTAAATATTTGGATTATATACATATTTATTCAGTTTCGTGTATAATACAATATACATTAGTATTGGTTAAACTGGAAATCGATATTATCTTTTCAGTGTTAAAATGGATGTTGTATTAAATATAATGCAAGTAACATTATTT
>JABXWE010034291.1:0-38352 GCA_014611495.1 Limonius californicus
CGAGAAACGGTAGGACACCATTAACTTTACGGGTGTAGACATTTATCGCTTACGAACACTTACCCGAGATTATGGTCACTAAAATCCACTCAAAAGTACAGCAATACAAATAGTTTTGTTCAAATATTTTGCAAAAATATAGGAATTTTGGTAAATCTAATTCATTATGGATACGTTCACCATTATTGTACTATTACAAAATCCTGTATGTGTTATGATAAAGATTCTGATTTTTTAAATTTACTCATTAACGCACGTACGTCATCGATATTTCTGAAGGTTGTAAATGCCTTAGGTCAGTCATAAAAGTGCTGCTCAAAACATCCACATAGATTCAGCTTGTTGCCTTTTTAAATGTCCATTGTTCTTCCGTGAACGAGGTTACATTGAGCACCTTTCTGTGTGTGTTTGTGAACATATACATTGTTGCCAAATTGAAAAGTGATCAAGAGATCGTAAGTATTTTTAAAATGTATGTCGGCAAGGAATGAAGAATTAGATAATAAAATTAAAAAGTTACGTTAACTAGCGTTGCTTGTGCTCATCAATATATGTATAGAAAACTTAATAATATTGCCAATAGCGGATTAACATATAAACGCACTAAGCGCGCGCTTAGGGCCTCCAAGAATTAGGGGCTTCCGAAAAACACCAAGAACATTAACAACAAAAATTGAAGAAGATATTGCAGTTGAGTATTTTAAAGATGAAGTTAATAATTTCATTAAATATGCCACAGAAGAAAATGTATCAAATCCAACTATTATGTATAACTTAATAACGAATAGACTCTAGTCAGCTTTTCCAAAAGCGGAAACTATTTTTTTGTAATTAACGTTGCCTATAGGTAGCCTGAGTGGCGAACGCTATTTTTCTACTCGCAATAGTGTTAAAAACTGTTTACGTAATTCATTAAATAACATGCATTTAAACAATTTGTCACTAATGTCACACGCGAACATATGCAGTGTTGCCCAATTCAGAAGTTATCAAAACATCGTAATAGTACTTTTAAAGCTTCAATTTCCAATGATTGGAGTTACATAACATGGTTAACGAAAAAATATTAATAATAGTGTATCAAGCAACGAATGTTGCCAAATTCAAAAGTGACTAAAAAATCTTATTAGTTCTTTTAAAATTTATGATTCCAATGAATGAAGTTGCATAACATGTTTAATGCAAAAATGTTAGTAGTATGTATCAGACAACAAGATTAAACAGTGACTTTGACGTACGTACCCGCCAGCATCTGCAGTGTTGCCAAATTTCAAAGTAGTCTTATAAACCTTATTAGTATTTCTAAAATTAACACTTGCAGTGAATGAGCGTATGTAATATGTATGCCAAATAATAATAAAAAATAGTATTCATAAAATTTATGATAGCAATGAATGAAGAAATAGTAGTGTGTTAGATAACGAAGCTAAAAACATGCTTTAATTAGCGTTCAGTACGTACTCACCCGTATATGTAGGATAGTCAAGTAATCAGAAAACTTGATAATATTTCTAAAATATATGTTTAAAATGAATGATGTTATACAACATGTTCAAAAAAAAAATTAGCTATAGTGTGTCAGGCAAAGATAGAAAGTTACTTCAATCAACTTTTAGTATGTGAACGTATGCAGTGTTGCCGAACTCAAAAATGACCAAAAAATTGTATTAAACTTTTGTAAAAGTTAGTGTCATGGAATGACGTTATATAGCCCGTTTATTAAAAAAAAGTTAGTAATAGTATATCAGACAAAGAGATTATAAAATTACTTTCAACAGCTTTCTGTACGTGCCCGCGAACATATGCACTGTTGCTAAATTAAAAACTGACCAAAAAAAAAACGATTCATTTGAAATTTACTTGTCCAAGGAAGGAAGATATATAACATGTTTAATGAAAAAATGTTAGTAGCAGTATATCTAGCAACGAGTTTAAAATGAATAAAATATGCTTCAGTCAACTGTATGTGCACGCCCGCGAACATATGCAGTGTTGCCAAAAACTTCATTGGTTTATTTGAAATTTATGTTTCCAATGAAGGAAGTTATATACATATGTAATGAAAAAATGTTAGTAAAGTTTAAAACATATGTTCCAATCAGCTTTCTGGAAATGTCCGCGAACATATGCATTACCTATTGACGAAAAAAATGGTATTGATTCTTTTTAAATATACTTTTCCTCTGAATGAAGTTATATAACCTGTTAAATGAAAAATATTTACCAGCAGTATGTCAACCAACTAGATTTAAAGGTTAGTTTAATCAGTTTTCTCTACGTGCCCCCGATCATATGCATTGTTGCTAAATCTTATTAGTGTTTCATACATTTACGCGTGCAGAATGAAGTTATATAATGTTTTATTAAAAATGTATGTAGTATGTATGGCATTAACCATAATATAACTTGAAGACCCTGTTGGATATTATCTATAATTTAATAAACGTTACCTTAATTATCGACAGTTAACGCGAATGCATGTTGCAACGCTGTTAAATGTTTGCACTCGTCCATTATAGAATCACCACTTTCGCTGAATATTTTGTTCTAAACATTGGTGATGTTTTTTCGGTTTATCTAAAAGGTGCCGTCTGCTTCTGTTTAACTATTAATCAAATAATCACTTAACAGTATTGTTATACACTGTGTCTATAAAGTAACCCCCCCCCCCATAATTTTTGAACGACTTGATATTTTACCACAAAATTTGGTGTGCTTTAATGGGAAGTTAAATATTATTTTTTAGCCCATGATTAAATTTTCTATCATTTAAAATGGCGGCTGGGCGCCATTTTGAATTTTTATTTTAAATAGAAGGGGGGTCGAGTAACACCTCATTTGAAAGGTCTTTTAATTCTGCGTCTGATCCTAGAGTTTCAAAGAAAAATATTCAGCCAGCACAAAATTACAAATGTTTGAAGATAAAGAAGTCTATTTAAAAAAACTAAGAATTACAGCAAAAAGAAATTAACTTAAGTGTTCAAAATGTTCACCATTCACTTCTTGGCACATAAAAAGTCGGTTATGAAATTCCTGCCTTACATTTTCATAAGTTTCTGGAGTGATATTTCTGCAAACTTCTGTCCAGTTCTTCAATTGTTTCTGGACGTGTTCTGTACACTTTTGATTTCAGATATCCCCATAGAAAAAAATCTAAGGGGGTTAAATCTGGGGACTGAGCCGGCCATTCCACAGGCCCCCGCCTACCAATCCATTTTCCAGGAAAATGTCCGTTGAGGAAGTCAGAAACAGGCATTTTTAGACGAAATAATGAACTAAATTTACAATAACGTAGATATTTTTAAGTGAAAATGCCAACCGAATTTACACTTGACAGTTGTAGTTAAGATTAGCTTATAAATGACAACAAACAGCAAAAAAACAAATGAAAAAATGGACTACCTACTTGATAAAAAAATCCAGAAACAATTGAAGAACTGGAGCAACGCATTACAGAAGTTTGCAGAAATATCACTCCAGAAACTTATGAAAATGTAAGGCAGGAATTTCATAACCGACTTTTTATGTGCCAAGAAGTGAATTGTGAACATTTTGAACACTTAAGTTCATTTCTTTTTGCTGTAATTCTTAGCTTTTTTAAATAGACTTCTTTATCTTCAAACATTTGTAATTTTGTGCTGGCTGAATATTTTTTTCTCTGAAACTCTAGGATCAGACGCATAATTAAAAGACCTTTCAAATGAGGTGTCACTCGACCCCCCTTTCTATTTAAAATAAAAATTCAAAATGGCGCCCAGCCGCCATTTTAAACGATAGAAAATTTAATCATGGGCTAAAAAATAATATTTAATTTCCCATTAAAGCACACCAAATTTTGTGGTAAAATATCAAGTCGTTCAAAAATTAGTTGGGGGGGGGTTACTTTATAGACACAGTGTATACAGAGTGTCCCACGTCGTTAGGTCGCTACTTCGTGTACGTAATCTTTAGGTCAAATATAGTTAAAAATTCTAATAAAGTTATGCCCTAAAGTAAAGCGTTTTCAAAGTACAGAGTGTTTAATTATTATTTATTAATTAATTACAATTTCAGAAAAGCCAATATTTTTGTAGTTTAAATTCCCTATAAAGATTGTTGAAAATGGCCACCGCTGCTCTAGAGATAGTTTTTGGCTCTTCTTAAGAGAGATCTGATAACCCTACGTAACATATCATTGCCATTCCGAATTAGTTCTGCTGCTTAAAAATGCGTCTCCTAAGATTTTCAACAGTCTTTGATGGTGTTTGATACACCATATCTTTCATATGGCCCCACAAATAATACTCTAAACAAGTTAGGTCCGGAGATCTTGGGGGTCAGCGGTGCTGGTCTCTAGCAATTACTCGTCTTTCAAGCCGTTGATTCAAATATTCTCTTATACGTAGCGCAAAGTGAGCAGGGGCGCCATCGTGCTGGTACCGTGTCTGGTCGCCAGAGGGGCATCATCTAACAATCCTCCCAAATGATCTTCTAGAAAATTTAAATATCTGTCGGCGGTTAAATGGCTCTCAATAACGAATGGACTAATGAGCATGTTATCAATAATTCCACTTGATGATTTGACACTGTGATTTCGTGTGGATCTCCAAATCCCAAGAGTGGCTGTTTTTTCTGTTCGTTAATCCATTCCTGGTAAATGTTGCCTCATCCGTGAATAATATTCAATTACGTAGGTTTCGATTTTGAATCCAGCGCAAAATTCCATACGACTAGCGAAATCTGTAGGTAAGAGGGCTTGAACAGGCTGGATATGAAAAGGATATAAACCATGACCCTGGGTAAAAATATTACATAAAAATTAATATTCTCATATAATATATTTTTTTTAAACCATACAGATTGTGCTACAGAACGAACACAGTGTAATGGAAAAATGGTAAAACTAAAACACAGAACTTTTTCAAGCATTTTAGTAATTCTCGGATTTTTTATTTTGTTTTGATGCCATAAATCAAGACAAATGATCTACACTATTACACTGAAGTGTTGGACATTATTAGCTATTACTAATTTTAAACACGTTGCCAAACTCGTTGCCAATCCATTCATCATTCAGAAAGAAAAAAAAATTAAATATTTATCGTAAATAAATAGCCAATTGTAGTATGAAGTTTGGAATCTAAAGTAGTAAACTGAAGGTAAAACTATAGTTCTGGTGAATAGAAAATTTCAGAAAAAAATATCTGCTCAGTTCCTCGGAAATCACTTTTTTCTTTAGGGCTTCGATACAACGAATGCATTCCCGTCATACCAATCGTTTGTAGCTATCCAGTGGAATGTTACTAACACGAGTAGGTTTTGTTAATTAAATTGAAGTTGTTAATTTGTTCTATAATTAACACGATTCAGACGTATAGAATTACGACACATTGTAGTTGTTTTAAATCTGGTTGTCTGTGTCACATTTCTCCTGGTTGACATTTATAGGTACTTCAAAGGTATTTCTAAATATAGAGCTTCTTCTGTTCGATCTTCTGAAAACCGGAAAGATAGTAAAAGTTTGTTTTTACAGTGGTGCTCTTTTGTATTCTGTATTAAAATAAAAAATCTCCCTACAAAATAAGTTACTCAAATTCGTTTTCTTATCAATGTTATTTAAAATTTGTTTACACAGTTACGAAATTCCAAATATTGCGTTATCTCATAATAGAATTGAACATGTAAACTCTCAAACCTTGTTGCTAAACTTCGATTCCATTCAATTGTGTGGGTCGAATATTAGGTTTCCTTTCTAAATATTTATTTCATTGTGTGTTCTTCGTTATGTCGCAATAGCGATATAAAATTCCCAATTATGAGCAGTCAAATAATGTTCACGAATTGTTTGCCTTGGAGACTGCGAGGGAGTAGCCCTGCTCATTCAGTCAGGTAATTTTTTTTTAATGTTAATTAATTTTTATTGCCTATTATCTTTACAGTGTTGTTAATCCTGGGACTTTTGTTAGAAGCGCAGAAACTAATTAGGTTTTACGATTTGCTTACATTTGTACTGTTCTCAAATCAATTGTGGGCACATAATTATCTAAACTCCAAAGTTTTGAATTCCAGGCAATCTTGTTACGTACTTAACTTAAACAAAACTCGACTTGAACAGTCTAATTTGAAACTTTAACGACGGTTTTTCTCATTTGAAGAGCCGTAAGTTGATTATAAGGAGCGGAACTAATTTTCCAAGTCTTTGAAAATTTTATGAGGATAATAGCAAGAAGTCTCAAGAAAGTTTTAGGTTCTAGTGGCTTTGTTTGCCGACATTGAATAAAACATATGTCAGTTTGCCTACTTAATTTTCATTTAAGTTAGCACGTTTTAATACGTGTTGCCATGCCACAAATAAAGTTGGAAAAGTTTTGTTTTTTTTTTACAAATATATGGTGGTTCTTGTTATAATCGGTGTAAAATAAACAAACATTATGTAATTTTATTTGCAAATTCTTGTCATAATTGAAAAGCTAAAAATAATACAAAAAATAAACTAGAATAATTAAAGTGCAAACTTTTTAAATATTGAGTTTGCATTATTAAAGTATTTCAATTTACACAACTGCCTAAGGCTCTAAGCTTAACTAAATTACAGTTAACAGTTTTTTACATCTTTTGTACGTTCTCATAGCTTTAACGCAAGCATTTAGCAAAAAATACGTTTGCGGTTAATTTATGGTCATGAGAAAAAGTTTGTATAGACTGCAAACTATAAAACACGAGTTGTTGCATGTTCAGAAAATTATTGGCTATAAATATTGATTTATTTTATTGTGGATGTTCTCTACGCAAATCTGTTATTAGAAATTTCTTCATGTTTTCTCCGTGTTACTTACCTTGTTCGTTTTCCATTCCTGTCACTGTATTTTATCGTTCAATTTTCTAATTTTTCCTTTTACTCGTTTATTGTTTCTTTTCTTTAATTTCCTAATTATCTTTCTCACATTTTCTCGATCTCTCATCTTTTTTTGTTGTCCTATCTAATCCTTCCCCATTCTTTCTCTCGCCCTTCTTTTACTTTCCTTTCTTTTTCTTCTCTTCCTCCTTTTCCTCTCTCTTCTTTCTTTCTCCCTGCCTTCTTGCTTTTTCCCTTGTTTCCTCCTCCTTTCTTTCTTTCTTTCTTTCTTTCTTTGTTCTTTCTCTTTTATTTACCATTCTTTACATTCTGTCTGTCCCCCTCCACTTCATTATGCTTTTCTGCTACCCCAGGTTTTTTCGCATTTGAGGAGTTTGAACAAGTATTTTTGGAAATTACAAATTATGTATTTGAAACAGGGACATGAATGTAAAATACTCTTGCAGTTGTGCACACATATATGTGGCGGAATAAGTGTAACATTATTAATTAGTATTTATGCAACCGCGGTTTGAAGAACCGTATTAAATCTGCATTAACTTGTGATAAAGACTGCCCATTGTACTTGGCACTCTCTCAAAACTAGCTCAAAATTACTAGGTTACACCCCAGTTAGCTAGAGACTACTATCCAACTATCTCGATATTGCTTTGGACTATTCAAGTATTTGAATATTATTCTAAGAGTGTTTCGGATTTACCCTAACTCGAAAATATTGTTATTTTTTTAAAGTATCCCAATTTCTTTGCAACTTCCCCCTCTTCCGTGGAACTACCTCCGGAGTACTAAAGCATTATCCAGACCATCTCATAACTGTACTGACCTCCGCTACTACCCGGTATATCTGTAAACTATCTCTTAATTACTTTCAGATTGCTCAGACTACCGTGAAAGTATCCCAATTTTCTTGAACCCATCGTGATTTGCTTGTAACGAACGCTATTTCCTCGAAACCACCACGGAACTACCCAGACTACCATAAAACTACCGCTGCACTATCCAGTGCACCTGAAAACTATCTCGACTGCCTCGCAAGTAATCCGACTTTCCTATACCCGGAGTTACTGAAAATTTCTCTTAAACTATCCGTTTTATCTCGGAATTATCCTAGTTAGTCCGGACTTTCCGTACTACTTCACAAATATTCCCGATCTATTCCGCTTCTACGTAAATTAGTACGAAATTACTTTAACCAGCTTGAAACTACCGTGGGATTATCCACACTACCGCAAAGGTAACCTTGTTTCTGGACCTGGAGTCAGACAATACGTTTAGTGTTTAGAGTAGAGGTATTATTATGATTTTATGAAAATTAGATTAATTTTGGCATTGGGGTTGTATGAATTATGTTCTTAAAGGGTAGTAATTTTTCGTAAGGTGAAAAAGAGTCCAAATAGGATGTACTATGTTTTTGCACAACTTTTGGCAGTTTTTTATTATCAGGTATCATTTTTCCACTTTACTATAGTCTTGGGTGTTATACTAGTTAAGAAAGTACTACGTATGTTGACAGGGCTCATATAATCATAGATACGGTGACAATAGTTTGGTAGCCCTTACATCAAACTAGCTAGGCAATTTCAAATCGATTCCAGAAGCATTCTGGGTCTGCTAGGTCTATTCTGAACCTTATGCTACCTTTAAAGTACCCTTAGATTACCCTTTAGCTACTCGGAATATTTCCTTTTTACCCAGAATTTGTCAAACGATTCCGGACTACTGAGACTAGCCAGGCCAACTCAGAACTATTTCAGGAGTATTCTGAGTCTGCTCTTGTTGGTGACTTCATCTTGAAAGTACACCTGAGGTTTTCTGAACTGCTCAATACTTTTGAAGTAGTCTGGACTAATCCCGGATTACTCAGTTTAGCTTGAAACTACTCCGACTTGGGCGAAATTATTTATGGCGTACCCCGAACTACTTAGACTACTTCGTCAGTACCCTGATTACTGTGAATTTACCGAGAAGGTACTAAGAGCAATTTTGAAACTTCTTCTTCAGGTGCCACTCCTATGGGAGGTCGGCTATCATTAGGGCTACTTGCACCTTGGAGACTGCAGAGCGGAACAATGTTCTGGTACTGATTCCATATCACTCCCGGAGGTTCTTGAGCCAAGATCTTTTCCTCCTTCCTACACTCCTTCCGCCCTCGATCTTTTCCTTGCATAAGCAATTGCAGGAACCGATATCTCTCATGTGGCAGAATAATCCTTTAATAATATGCCGAGTCGATCTGACATTATGCTGGGAATAACTTGGTACTATACATCTTGAAAGTGCTCTGATATACTCAAAACTACGTCGAGACTATACCCTAAAACTACCTCGAGATGACTTAGAATTCCTACAAATTATCTCGGGACAACTCAGACTACCTCTATTATCCAGATTTCGTCGGAATATTCGCACTACTCCGGGGTTACTTCGGAATGACGCATACTATCCGCAGCAGCTGTACAGCTTTTCACGTGGTTTATCCCTCTATGATTTATTTGTCATGCGGGATCCATTCAGAATTCTTTTACTAAAAGGTTACATGTTGTATGTAGGTGTTAGGAAGAATATGTTTAAGTATATGTGGTTGTAAGATATTGGAAGAACTTCACTTGCTGTTTGTAGAATTGTATTTACTGTTACTCTTTAAATACCCTGAATCTACATATTAACAATTATTATGGGAGATTTTGCTTATGAATGATAAATTACTCATAAACTTCCAACAATTTCGATATGTACAATTAAGGATTCAAGATTGTCTAAATTAATTTTCCAAGTTTTAGTCTTGTGGCCCACTTTGAACACTACTACTATTGTTTCTTGTAGGACAATTTTGTTGTGCGAGTTGGGCTGTTACACAGGCTTTCGTTTAATTTCGTTAAGTACGCATTAGCTTAGGAAGTTCCCTAATAAAGGTCTTAGCCGTTGTAGTTTTTAGTGATTTGTAGCATGTTAGTGTCTGGAAGTTTAGGGAGACATGCTGCATCTATTGCCAATCTGCATGTAGACTGCTGCTTATCCGCTTTAATTTAGCCTGGCTGTTTCACAAATTTGACTGGAATTAAATCCGGTTTTGGCCTATTATTCAAATTGGTCGTTTGAGAGAATGTCGTCAAGCCTAAAGCATTGTGTTTGTGAGACTGCGTTTGTCTCGCTTACGAAATACAAATCGACAATTCTGAATTAACCAATAAATAGCAATTTGTTCGTATTAAATTATAATAAGTCCCGATTCATTGCTGATGCTATAAATCATTTCACTGATGGCGTATACTTGATTTTTTTGTAATATTGATTTTTAAACGAATCCATGTGAGTTATGTCTGTATTAATAACTGCGTTTATTAAGGTCTTCCTATAATTAGAGACGCTTTAATAAGGCTATAAATCATTTATTAATTAAATTGGTTATGTATGGACGCGCATACTTGGTGCCCTTATGTATGGGTCTCTTTTTAATCAGGTGTTACACGTTTTACCTTTTCAGTTGCCATTGGTTAGTAAACAACATAGTGTAATTTGTGTTGTTATCGGTTATTGCTACCATAGAATGATAATTGTAAAGCTTGCTCTTTGTGAGTGTTCTCGTTCATTAGCAGTTTTCCACACAAAATCATCAAAGAAGAAATTAATTTTGTGTATCACTATTAAACTATACAATGAAACTGTGTAGTTATTTTAACCGCCTATAAGCATCAAAGGCTGGTTGTTAACGCGAATGTTGTTCTTTGGAACGAACGACTAGGTATACGAACTTTGCCAATTTGTTGGCATAAAATTAATGCAAAATTTTCTATTATCAAACTCAAGGAAAACGTAGTGGAATCGATCAACATGATGGATAGGGGAAAGTTTATCAGATTTGTTCGAGAATAAAGGATCACATGTAAACACGCTTATTTGGAGCCATAATTAGCATTTTACAAGTGAACTGTAATAAGTTAACCTCAGTTAAGTAATTTAGAGAAAACACAAGCGTCGGATAAAATAATTCATCTCTTGTATGCGTTGTTTTAAGTATTAATATCAACTAATTCAATGCAATTTGGTTAAATTTGTTAATCTCTGTCCTGATCGCTAGATCTTTCCAGAATGTAAGCCATTTTGTAATTTGCCGGAATTACAGGGTGTATCAAGACGTGCGGATAATATTTACACCACGCTATTCTACGTTGAAAAACAAGCAAAAAACTCTAATGCCATTTTAGTATTAACTCTTTGGTTAAGGAGTTATTAATGCCCAAACTCTGAAATTTTTTTCGACTGGTTGAGAAATCGGTTTCAATAGTATCAACAACATATCGTTCAACAATTAAAATAAGTAACCAAATATAAATTATAACATTTCGGTAATTAGTTTACGTATAATTTAATATTTAAGAATGCAAAATCTTCGCGATTTATAATTTTGGAAAACGTTGCAACTATGCATTATAGGCTGGGTTGATTTTTAAAATGTAATAATAAAAAGTTGATACCTGGATGTATGACTGACGGATTGATTATTGTTATTTTTGACACTTGAAAAAGTCACTTTTCGAATATTTTCGTAACACTTCTGCTTCACTCATTATTTATTGCTTATTCGCTGTTATCATTGTTCTAAGTTAGTTTGTTCCTTGTTTGTTTCTTCTGTTTTGTGTTTTTGGTTTTGAGAAACATCATGGCATACAGTTTTTCTGAGTAAGCAGATATGTATTTGATATAAGGCGAATGTGTCATCGAGTTTCAAATTTATATGCCGAACGTTATGAACACAGGAGACATCCTAATGCTCATGTTATTCAAAGACTAGATCAGCGCTTATGAGAAACAGAAAGAATGGAACCTGTGCAGGGAGTTGGTGGAAGACCACGACATGTATTACAACCCGAAATAGAAGAGAACATCTTACAGGTATTTGAAGACGAACCTCGACAAAGTACCCGTTCTGTAGCTCGAAGACTTGATAGTAGCCATACTGCTGTACATCGAGTGTTAAGAGAAAATCTCTTACATCCGTTCCACTTCCAGCGAGTCCATGGGTTGCTTCCGAAAGATTATCCCCGACGGATAGAGTTTTGCAGATGTTATTACGGCAACAAGTAGTCAACCCGACTTTCATTGAAAACATTTTATGGACGGATGAAGCCACATTTACCCGTAACGGAATGTTTAATATGCACGATATGCACTACCGGGCCGATGAAAACCCTCGTGTCTGGCATTAAACTAATCCCAGTTTAGATTCAGCGTCAATGTATGGACTGGAATTACCGGAAATATACTAGTAGGGCCACACATTTTGCCTCGTCGATTAAACGTCGAAAATTGTCTATTTTTTAAACAACGATTTTCCGGGATTATTGGAAGAAGTGCCGTTACTTGTCAGGAGAGACGTGGCCTCAGTTAGATGGAGCTCCAGCCCACAGGGGGCTTCAAACTAGGAATTGGTTAAACCAAAACTTTTCAGAGCGGTGGATTGGGCGCAATGCTCCGATATTATGGCCCGCAAGAAGTCCCGACCTAAATCTCCTAGATTTTTCTTTTGGGGCATTTTAAAAGCTCTTGGTTAGGAAGTAGAAATTGAAACCGAAGGAAAACTTATTGAACGGATAAATACTGCAGTTAGAGAAATAAAAAATCGTAACATGCTGCAAAATCTAATTCCAAACATTATTACTCGGTGTACCAAATGTTTGGAAGTTGCGGGCGCTCGTTTTGAACAGCTATTGTAACCAAAAAAGGAGTTAAGTTTAAGTAAAACGTATTCAATCTTGAGTTATAAATTATTTCAATAATTTTAGAGGATATCCATGAAAAGCATGAACACATACTTGATTTAATTGCAGATTGACAAACATATACGATCAAAGGTAACTAAATGCATGTCTCTTAGCCTTAAATTGTACAGCGTTGCCAAATTAAAATTACAATTTAAAGACTCTTCGTCTGAGACCAAATTGGTGTTAAGAGTTTTTTTGCTTGTTTTTCAACGTATAATTGCGTAGTGTAATTATTAGCCTCACGTTTTATTTATTTTTAAAATTTTAGACTCTCGAGCAGAAGTTAATACAGGTGTAATGCATGAAGAATATAGGTGTTTAAATAAAGATATAAATACTTTGAAACTTAGCGAAAGTACGACATAGTTTAAGAAAATCAGACTTTCTATACCTATCTAGGCGTAAACATTTACGCTATGGACTTTACATTTTATACGATGCAATCCTAACCTAAAAAACTTATAGTAGAAGATAAAAAGCAGTAGTCGGTATAAGTAGTATTACAACAATTCACGCGGTAGCACTTAATTTGCTTTTTTTACACACATATAATTTCTTTCAGCGAGTGCTTAGTTCAGGCACATTAACAAGTGAAAGTCTATAAAAACAATAGTTCATTATCACTTTAATTTATTGTTAAGGCGAGACTACAAGCGAGATGTGTATCTAACTAATGGCACTAACGGGTGTTGTCAAATAGATAACATTTCAAAGGTTCAACAGGAAACAGAATTTGGGAAAGTGTAAAAATAGCAAGGGATATATTTAGATGAAATAACAGTTATAAATACCCAGGCAAAATGATTTGATAACAGGTACCCTGGTACCCGATATTTTGTGTGGCCATCACAAAATTAGGGCCCTGTACATTGTTAATACGCAGATCAGTAATGTAAGAGGCATCTCGAAATATGAATATTAAATTTTGAAACGTTAAATATAATTATCAGTTAATTAAGTGGCATGAAGTGGTAGGGTTGTATACAGGGTGTATTAAAAGGTAGTCTCATGGATATTTTAGTTGTTTATAAGTTGACACTCGGAAAAATTAAAATACGTGGCAGTTTCTGTGCATATACAGTATTAAACGTTTCAAGCAGACCGTATAAATGTAAGGAAAATTTTAATTTAACATTGTTGTTGAAATTCTGATTTTATATCCTTTATCCTAGGTTACGTAGTGTTCTGAATTTTCACTAATGCTACGGTTATACGATTTTCAAAATAATTATGGATTGCGAGCTATCTTATATGATAATTGTAAAGCTTAGTTCGCAATGCTATTTTTAATAAGAAACAGGTACAAGAAATCCCCTAGCGGTTATGCAACCCGCTTTAATATGATTTTATGACATGTTAAAAATTGAACTTTGTGTTATTGTAATATAAATTGCAGATTTATGTGGTATTTAAAAGTAAAGAAATCTATTTGTCGTCAAAGGGAAAAAACCGGTCATACTTCGGAAGGCACGTAAAGCCGTTGGTCCCGGTTATCATACAAACATACTTGATTATGTAAACCGTGTAGTGGACTTTCTCTTCGACGGGTTAGGTTAGCCTCCTGCTCCGCATACGTGCACAGAGGGCTCATACGCAGAAAACGAAGTAGAAAATGAAAGGGTAAAAGTTTATTCTCACCCGTACCACGCGAAAATGATACCGGTGGGATTTAAATGACTATATTTATGTTTTGGTGAGTTATCATGAAAAGTTCTTTCTGTCATAGCGTTCCTAGTTGTATAGTGTATATGAAAACGGTCTCACAGAAACTAGTCAATTGGAATTACATTAACGTATAGAAAATTCGATCGAAATGCATTAACATCAGTGGGCTGGAAATACGTGGGGTGATATTATTACTGACCATGTTGGTGTATCGTATTTTTTGATGGCATTCTGATTAATGCAATTTGTTTTAAATTTACTGCGACATTTTTATGGACTTTTTGAAGAATCTTTCGGTGGTAAGTAATACGGTATTGCAGCGTGATGGAACGCAGGCACATGTACAGGGTCATCACATGAAAATGTTATATTTTACAGTAATTTTGTTGTTTTTAAAGATATTGGAAAATTAAAAAATTATTGATTAATGTATAATAAGGAATTCAAACTTTTTATTAAAAAAATCATCGAGCGTCACATTACAGAGATACAGCTATCAACTTTGGTTTTTTTCACAGAACACTCGGTATATTATTGTATCTTCTAATTCTTCGTTTTTTCCTGTTTTCGTCGGTATAAACATGTAAGGCATTATCTTCTATTTTTGTACGAGATGTTTATATTTAATTAATTCAAACTACATAGATTAGGAATGGCATTAACATGCTTTTATACGATACTGCCTTGGGAGCGAATAATATACAGTGCGGTCGTAAAATGTCCTCCCCGCTACTAACATTTGAACGACTTGATATTTCTTTTACTTTCTCTTTTTTAGCTCATATTTAAATTTTATAACTTTTAAAATGACGGCTAGGTCCCATCTTGAACTATTTTTTTTAAATGGCAATGGGAGTCGAGTGATACCTCATTTGAAAGGTATTTTAATTCTGCGTCTGATCATTCAGTTTCATAAACAACAACAACTTTCCTTTATGGCACTTTCCCGTAACTCGTACTGTTCGGCCGCCTGGGGCGTCCAAAGTCGAAACACGAATCGACGTCCAGCACGTGTCCACGTCATCGTAGCGGGTCGGTCGTGAGTTCAATCTGTTCGAATAAGTATGGCGCGAAGGCGGTTCTAACATCCCCGGAGGAGGTGCGGGGAAGCCGAAACGTCGAAAAAAAAACGTGAAAATCAGCATAAAAACTTGGCCCCCTTCGGGGATGTTAGAACCGGCCGTCGCGTCGGCCAACTTGTTATTTTCAATCATCTGTCATTTATTTCTGAATAAATATTTTTTTACGAAACTCAAGGATAAGATGCAGAATTAAAATACCTTTCAAATGAGGTGTCACTTGACCCCCATTGCCGTTTAAAAAAGTAGTTCAAGATGGCGCCTAGCCGCCATTTTGAAAGGTATAAAATTTAAATATGGGCTAAAAAGTAGTATTTAGCCTCCCATTAAAGCACACAAAATTTTGTGAAGAAATATGAAATCGTTCAAAAGTTAGTGGGGGGGGGGGGCATTTTACGCACGCACTGTATAAGAATCTTTAAGATTTGTCTAACTACGAGGTGTGTTCAATTAAAACTCATCTTAGCTTTATAACAAATTTATTCAACAATGTAATTACAAATAATTACCGTCGCAATTAAGACACCTATTCCATTGTTTTACTAACCGACGGACGTATACCTTGCTCATAGAATTCTTGTGGCTGCTGATTGAAAAAGTCTTGCACGGCTATTTGTACTTCTGCGTCAGATTCAAAATGCCTACCTTTTAACGCCTTTTTCGGCTGTCCAAAAATATGGAAATCGCAAGGCGATAGATCCAGGATATAGGGTGGATGCTCAAAAACCCTCAATTTCTTTCGGAAGATTTTCTTTTACCACATTAGCAACGTGAGGCCTAGCATTGTCGTGGTGCAAAATGAACCCACGCATAACTTTTCCTGGACGTTTCCGTCTTACTGCTTGATGAAGGTTCTTCAAAGTTTCACTGTACAGATTTGCATTGACATTTACTATTGACAGAAGAAAGTCATGACCATTTGCGTATAGTCTGTGAGGTGTTACAGAGATAACCCCATTCGCAAGCATTTTTGTTCATTAGACAAGAAACGAGGAATCCATTGCGAACAAATTTTGCTAGAACCCAGATTACGAACAATACTATGGACAGATCCTACATTCCTACACCAACAATTTCTCTAATTGAAATTCGACGATTTTCTCTAATAAGGCCTTCCACACATGCCATATTGTTTTCTATTAATGCAGTACACCGTGCACCTGGTCGCGGCTCATCCATAGTCCCCTCTTTACCATTCTTAAATTTTCGGCACCATTCCTTCACATTTGGGTACGCAATACATGCATTTCCTTATACTGCTTGCATTCGCGTATGAATCTGCAATGGCTGCTCACTCACAGTGTATAAAAATTGTAGGACCGTTGAAAATCCGTCCAAGCTTGATCACCGTAAAGCTTGGACGGATTTTCAACAACAAACGCCATTTCAAAATCGAAGTTTTAAAAGTCATAATCAAGTTCAAACGCCAGAAACTTATTAATGTGTTGCTTAAAACACTACTAACATTAACAAACGTCATTTTGAAGTATTGCATTTGCTTTCAAGTTGATCAAAGATGGGTTTCAGTTAAACAAGCCTCGTTTAATTCGTTTGCAGTATTATTTAGCGTCGGTTGAAAGATTAGATAGAGATCCCGACATCTTTAAAAACAAATTATGAACAGACTGCGTTACCTTCACAATGACTGGATACTTTAATAGGCAGACTACAGGTGCTGGACAGTGCAGAATTCATGAAGATGGAGCTTCACCACATAATATAAGAGAAATTACCCAATATTTAAGCTATCGGTACCTCAAATGGTTCGGAGAATATGGTACAACACGGTAGCCGACAAATAGTCCTGACCTAACATCTTCGAATACATTTTGGGAGACTATTTGAAGAATATTGCTTATAAGAATCGACCGGGAACCATGTTGGACATGCTGTATCGGATTCAGGACGCACCTGATAACATTAGTTCGATTGTTTTTTGATAAAAATATCGAATAACTTATATAAAATTAATTGATAAAGCATTTTTTAATATTCCGATATCTTCAAAAACGACAAAGTTACAGTAGAATCTAACGTTTCATGTGATGACCCTGTGAATACAGTGAAGTTAACTTTTAAGCTGCAATTTTAATGGTTATTGGATTGGTTAAGGTATGGGTGCTGTATTTCCTCGTCTTCATTATCTTCTGATATAATTTGTTTTGATTTTTTCAACTGGAGGTACTTAAACGAAAAACGGATGTACTAACATCTGCTAGAAATTCTGCACAAGGGGGAAATAATGTGAGAATGGGAGTACAGGGTTACCATGCGTATGTGTACAGTTATTGTAATTTTGTGTTTCGTATTACTTCGATTTTTAATGTGATCACAAATCACATTTTTAAGTACCACATAACAATGCAATTTTTATGGTAGTAATAGTATACCAACAAGCTATAATATGGTAAATATCATTTAGTCTGAACATGCGGGTTGCATAACTTTCGGGGATGTCATGAGTTTCTGTTTTCAGCTAAATTCAGTGGTATGAGCTAAATGTTAACATTATCAAAGAGTTTCTTAAGATTTCTCTAAAACCATCTTTAATTTGGAATTTTAAAATACTGGCATTGTAGAAAATTGCCCTTTCACGTTTCAGGTTTCTTGAATTTCTTTAATGTGATTACGTCCTTTTTGAAACTTAATATGTTCTATCCATAGGGATTGTGAATTGTTTTAATTCTTAAGAAATCCGCCTTGTATATTGGTCAGCGTCGTATACGAATTTAATTTAATATTATGTAATTGTTATAATTATATTAAAATATGTGTTTTGAACATGTTAGTGGAGTTACTGCATTAAAAAATTGGAAGTCCGCCATAAAACTGGGAATAAAAAAGTCAGGGATCATCAGTCTACTGAAATGTAACATAATTTGGAACAAGTCGGGTATCCATAGGGCACTAACTACAGCTGTATCTACAGTATATTCAGCACATAATTACAGTTTCGTGCGATCTATGGTGTGACAACAAGAACAAATTGTCTTTACTGTTAGCATAATGTGTAGGAAAAAATTTAATGTTCTCACTTTGACAGTTCATAAAACCAAACTTCCGTACGAAAGCGTTTCTTATGCCACAGTAATTTAAAATAACGAGCCGACTTTAGTGTTCTCGTGTGCGTATTCCTCGTGCGTTTCCAGTAGGACCGGAAGGTTGCAAGAATGAAAAGGTATGATACGGTCTTTGGAGTGTTAGCGTTTTCTAAGCCTTGGTTGGTCTTTTCTGTGGGCAATGAACTCGGGCAACTCTCGGCAAGTCGTACACTTGAGAGTAACTTTGGCAGATTATGTAAGCCTTACAATGTAAGACAGCATACAATGCTGGTTTGACTACATGCTCCGATGATGTTAAACTTCAATTACCTGCAATTGAAAATTTCCTAATTCGATTTATGAAACTACTGATTTTGCTATTAAGAGCTCAATAGAAAGCGCTCAATGGGTACCTGATGAACGTTCATTTGCTCTGGTATCTCCAGCAGTTAAATTTGTTTTCGCTTCGTGTAGACTGGTCGTGGTAGGTATGTAGTTGTTGGGGAAATTTATACAGTGATGGTTAGATTAGTGGGTAACTGAAGCATTTTCGATTTGTTTGCACGATGTGGTGTAGGTTTTCGTAAGACTTCTCAAGGTGAAACGATGAATGAAACTGAGGTCAACCATGCTGAACTTTGCGAAATTACATTCTTTGATGGTAGTTGGAACGTGCTCAACTTGTGCACCTGGGAATTATTTTTCCTTTTACACATTTATATTGTAGAATGTAGCAGCATGTTGCAATTTTTATGTCGTAACTACGTACTGTGATAGTCCGTATGGGCAATCAACATTATAAATTTTCCTTTTAACATCAACAGACTGATACTGCCAAGACCTCCTTTTACCCTCGCAGTTTTTTAAAACGCTTTGAGAAACCAGGTTTATTAGCCAATTAGTTCTTCGTTAGCCATACTAAAAGAAAGTTGTCCATGTTATGAATTTCTTCAGAATATCAGGTAACAATATACGGGCCCAATACGGGCATTAATTGTGTGTTACGTCTGTGGTGTTACTAAAAACTAACAATAAAGAGTAAATGTCTTGCTTGACACGAAAAATTTCCATTCGTCAAAAACCTCATCAGTTGAAATACCCGCTTGTTAAAAATTTCACAATAAAAGTTCCAGTGGTCAAAAATCCCGTTAGTTTAAAAATCCACTAGTTAAAAATTTCACAAAAAATCTCCAGCTGTCAAAATCCTCGTTAGTTCAAAAACTCGCCTGTTACAATTATACCGATACAATCACCAGCGGTCAAAAACCCC
The DNA here is from genome assembly GCA_014611495.1 of Limonius californicus. Lineage (NCBI taxonomy): Eukaryota > Metazoa > Arthropoda > Insecta > Coleoptera > Elateridae > Limonius > Limonius californicus. The sequence goes on from JABXWE010034291.1 coordinate 19,653, forward strand.
ATTAGTTCAAAAATCCATCTGTTAAAAATTTCACAAAAAATCTCCAGCTGTCAAAATCCTCGTTAATTCAACAATCCTCCCGTTAAAAATTTAACAATAAAATTTCCAGCGATCAAGAATTTCATTAATTCAGAAACCCTCCTGTTACAACTTTCGCCGTAAAATTTCCAGTTGTCAAAAATCCCGTTACTTTAAAAACCCGCCTATTATAAATTTCCAATTCAGCTCTAAACATTCCGCTAAGAAAAACACTACTGGTTAATACTTTCCCTTTAAATTAGGGTGACCAGATCGGTACAACTAAAAATCGTTACATGTTGTGACAGTTAAAAATTTATTTTCCATCACTTACACAATACATCACAATGTTACGAGAAAGTTATCTTATTATTATACTTATTATTATTATATTAAAGATTTTTTATGATCAAAAATCGCTAACGTACGGTACACATTGTAGTGCACAGTTTTGCGTTGCGTGTGTGGGTATCCACACTTGACACTACACGCACTCGTGAGTAGTAGCAGTCAAAAAAGATCGGATCCGATCTGATTGTATTAGGAGTCGCCCGAAGTTTTTGACATATTACCTGGATACAGAAGAGCGACAAGAAAAAATTGCCAAAGGGTTTTCATAAATATTAACATTTTATTCTAAATTGCCAATATACCATAACTAAAAATTATGAATATCGGGACAAATCCTGAAAAATCGGGACGTTTGGTCACCCTGCTGTAAAGAATACTCTCACAGAGCTCGGTGTATCAGTGTGAATACACAATGCCACTCGAGGTCACAGTGAAATGCGGCCGATTGGCTGAATTCCGGCTGAAGCGACCGTATTTCATTTAGTTAAGTTTAGGGTGCATGTTGCATGAATGCTTAGTATGTATGGGACGCCCACACCCCCCTGAAGTAATGCGAAAGCGGTTCCGGGAGAGGGGATGGTAGAATGAATGAATGGAAAAGAACTAATAATACTCCCAGTTGCATTTTAACTAGCAAATATATTCAAAAGCGGTTCAACATGTATTTTACATACAATTTATTACAAGCGGGATTTTTATTCATATTTATATTTGGCTATTTGCGAAAATTGGTGTGCCCCATCAAGTCAAGAGGATTAAAAAATTGTAATAATTGGTTAGATCACGTTCACTTTATGTCTTTACACTGCTGTGAATTGAGGTTAACTATTTTTGTATCAACTGTGTGCTCTTACGAAGATTTTAGTAACTCCAAGTTATTGAATCAACAAAATAAATAAACAATTGCATTTAATTAATTTAATTGTAGTAATTAAATTTAATTTAACTGTTTACACTAATGCAAATGCTTTCAAACAGCTTGATAACACTGAAATCTATTGGCAATACAAATCTTTTTGTATATTTTATGCGTTTATTATGCTGTTAGTATCCTCCAGTACCTGAATCACCCAAATAAATAAACACATCTGCAACTAATCCCTTATTTGAAAATAAATATAATTTGTCGGTTCATTCTAATGCAAATGCTCCCAAACAGGTTGTTATCATTGAAATCTATTGGCAGTACAAATCTGATTGTATATTTTATGGGTTTATGCAGCTCTTAATTGCACTGGCTATTTTTGTTTCAACTATATGTTTTCTTGAAAATGTTGGTAACCTCTGCTTACTTAATCCACCACATAAATTAACACAATTGCAATTAATTCACTTATTTGTTGCAAATAAATTAATTAAATTTAACAGTTTACACTAATGCAAATGCGCTCAAACAGATTGATATCGCTGAAATCTATTGGCAATACCAATTTTATACTATATATTTTATGTGTTTATCCTGCTGTTAATTGCGTTGACTTTTTTGTATTACCTATACGTTTTTTTTTGAAGAGTTTGGTAACCTCAGCTTGCTTAATCAACCAAATAATTAAACACAATTGCAATCAATTCATCAATATTTCTTGCAAATAAAGTAATTAAATTTAAGTGTTTACATAAATGCAAATGTTCCCAAACAGCTTGATGTCATTGAAATCTATTAACAACACAAATCTTATTCTGTATTTTATGTGTTTACGATGCTGTTAATTGAGTTGACTATTTTTGATTTAACTTTATGCTGTTATAAAGATTTTTAATAGTCTCAAGTTACTGAATCAACCAAAAAAATGAACACAATTGCACTTATTTGTAAATAAATGTAATTTAACTGCTTTCACTTACGCAAGTGCTCCCAAACAGCTTGATATCATTGATTTTTATTATAAAAAAGTTGTTTTTCTTTTTAATACTACCGTAAATGTCTAACTTGACTGGCATCATTTGCAACATAATGTTCAACTTTTCAAACTTGGTAAATTTACAAATATTATCTTGCGAAGTTCTCTAAATTGTGGAATGATACTTAGAAATATCCATTTGCATAGTAAGCTTTGTGGAGTTTGCTTCGCCGGATTTCAGACTTTCAACATTAATTCAATTTTCTGCTTAAAGGGGTAATCATTAATTATACCTTTATGATTTGCATTATCCGTAATTTCTCTAGAAACTAGAATTTAATTAAATTAATTTATTGCATAAAGTCTTCAGATAACAGATAATCGAAGTAGTAAACGTTTTTAGCAAAAAATAATTAGTGTTATAATTCATACATTTCTCGATCTTTCAATATTTACATAACATGCGCGTACTTTCAGAAATTAGGTCACATTCAAATTTAATTCCAAACAATTTTTATTACCTCGGTTATTAAATGGGTACGTGCTGTAAAAGTGCAATTGAAAGTTCTTACAATAAGCGTAAAATTAGGCAGTAATGTATTTTGTGGGTCTGACAACAGGCGAGTGACAGGCTGCCAAGCTCCATTGTTTTAAGTAATATAAATGCTCGTCGTCATAAATCATAATAAATGTTATTAAGGTTTTATATTAAGTGACTAATTAATTGTTACAAATTAATGAAGTCGGTGCCAGTAGACAATCGACTGTGCCACCACCAACCACGCTCTTCATTTCCCCATTCCGTCGTTAACCTTCTTAGGGTTGATAATTAATTATCCGAGCCGCTTTAAAATGCAATTGCATGAAGCTTACAGTGGTACACGACCTTTATAATAAATTATATGCTTGATTATATTAAATTACATCTTATCATCGCGGAGGTGTATGAAGTCTGATCACGCGTGGATTTGACACACTTTTGAATGCTTTTATGCGTACTGCGTACATACACAACATTCTATAATCCAAGTTAAAAGATTATCGGTAATACCATAAAAACTTCATAATTTTTAGCTGCTTTAAAAAATAATTGGAAAACGTGATTATGTGGTGCGGTTTTCCAGCTGATTTTATCATTGGACCATATTTTTTGAAAGAATTTAGAGGGCGTAAAATACGAACCAGTAAAATATCAAAAGGAGGTACTACGTAAGATGGAGTTATACATTTATTAACACCTGAAAGCAATATTAGAAATACGAAATTTTATTTTGAGGAGATAGTTTGCCAACGTATGGTCTTCTAGATCGTCTGATTTAAACCCAGCAGACTTGTGAGAATGGGTTAGTTTGAAGAGTATGGGGTTTTTTAAAAGACAAAATCGCTTCAAGGCATAAATGTCACATAAATAAACAAATTGTTACGAATCAACCATGCTAAGTATTATAATTAGGAAAATATTAAGTTCAACGAATACATACAACAGCTGCTTTTGATTATGTCGAAATTTCCTTCAGTAATCACTCGGTATTTATCTAGTTTATATCAGTAATTAAATAAAAAAATACAATGTTAACTGACTTTGTAGTAACCGATAGAAATATTTAATTTGGGGAACCAGGCTGATTAAAATACTAAACAGTAATGAATATCAGTAAATATATATATTTTATATAATCATTTGGAGATCATTCATTGTAAAAGTATTGATGTTAAGAGTGATTTGTAATAGCACATTCAAGAAAATCTTGTTATACTTATTTTTAAACAGAATTGCTACCTCTTAAAGAGTAGAAATTGCTAATATCGTATTCATGAAAACTAGATTAAAGCACCCTATAAGTATTTGTCTTTTAAAAGCCACTATCAACCGTAAAAAAATCCCATAACAGTTTTGACACTGAACAGCACAATTATTTTGTATAAAGTGAAAATTTATATAAATATTATTTTGCGCATCCTATTCAGCAAACTTTTTAAAACCACACAATTTCACTTCAAATATTTAGTATAAATGTTATGCTCAGAAGAGGCATTAAATTTGTTGAAATTCACATTAATTAATAAATCAAATCAATATTAATTACAATATTTTATTGTACTGGTTTTCTGCTGCTTCATGTTTCTTGAAGTAATTAAACCTGTTTAAAATTACTAATAATATAATTTTACATTATGAATCTCGTTAAATCAATCTAAATGCGAATTTCATCTCGTGAAAAGCACTTTTCACAACCTAAAAACTGAAAATTTATAAAAATGTAATTGTTTGCACCTTATTTAGGAAAATTGTGTTGAAACCCCATTCGCAGGCAATTACTTCCTTAAAACATACTTTTCGTTACCTAAAGTCGGATATTTTGGAAAGCAACACTTCAATTTAAATAAATAAATTATATACAGGGTGTTGAGTTACCAAAACTATCCGTAGTGGTTGGTATATTCCAATGCGTGGTCCAATATATGGCCTATATATACAGGGTGTTTAAAAAATATGTTCGCATATTTTACCCGCTTATATATATCATCAATACAAACACAAAAAGTCATAATAAACATGGGTTCGAAAATCAACCGGTTCTATGCTTTCTCGCAATTCATTTAAATTATTCACGGGGCTTGAATAGACTAACGACTTTAAATAATAATAATAATAATAACTGGAGACCCTCGCCTTATCCACCTGCTGTTGTAGTTTTCGTTTAGGAAATTTCTGACCATGATTGAAAAATGTGCAGGAACCCCATCCTGCATCAACCACATATTCATTCTATGAATGAGAGGTACATCTAACAATAGTGGCAAGGCATTACGCAAAAAGTCAAGATACAATTGGCCAGTCGAACGGTTCGGAAGAAAAAAAGGTCCTATCATATTCTGGTCTCCAAAAACACCAAGCCAAACGTTAATTGAAAATCGTTGCTGATAATTCGATTCAATAATAGCATGAGGGTTTTTATTTGACCAAACATGGATGTTGCTTAAATTAAAAATGCCATTTCTTGTGAAACTAATTTCGTCAGTAAGTAAGACTTCCTTACAAAGTTTGCGTTTCCCGCTATTCTTGTCCGTGCCCATCGGCAAAGCACCAGACCTGCAGCATAATCAGCCACACTAGGAGCTTGTACCCTTTGAATATGGTATGGGTACAATTGCTTCGTACGTAACATTCTCCAAATTAGGAAAGCATTAATAATTGTTTCGGCAGAAAGTTTTCTAGTACTGGTACCTGGATTTTCTTCAATCCTCCTTTAAATGTTAAGTTCCGCTTCAGGAGTAGAAACTGATCTAGGCCGACCACCACCTTACCATACATGAAAGGCATATCTGCCCTTTCCGCGTTTGTATACGTATTCCAACAACAACCATAACAATATTGACACTTACAAAAAATTAAACAAATGTTGTTTAATCCATTTCCATAGCAGACGTGATAAATACGATTCTGCACTCCTACTGTGCGTAAATACTTTGGCTGTATCATAAAAACGGTTGATTTTCGAACCCATGTTTATTACGACTTTTTTGTTTGTATTGATGAGATCTATAAGTGGGTGAAATATCCGATGGTAATTTTAAACACCCTGTATATATAAAACTGTTTGTGCTTCGGAGGCCATGTTAGGCCGTCAGTCCTGGCTGTGTTCCGTCAAAGGAAAGCAAGCAATCAATTTTAATAAAACAATTATATACAGTGTGTTCAATTAAAATACAAAAAGTTGTGGAGAGACCCACAAGGGTAATACTCAATATAAAAATAAATAAATACAGTAGAGATCAATTAGATACATGCAAAAAATAAAAATATATAGTGTTCTATTACAAAATGCCACATAGCAATATTTTTAAGCATTGCAAATTTGCCGAATCATAATAAGAATTTCGAGTTTATAGTTTTTGACATGTCTTTTTGAAACTACGTATGTAAGGAAATCTTTGGATTTGTATTTGAATTCTGTTTTAATTCCATTAAAACATTGGGTATTGGGTTAAATACAAAGAAGGAATTAAAATCGGTTTATCTATTTTACTGATAAATTTATGTGGTTGCAGGGCAGATTATAAGCGCTTCAAATTCCGCTAAGAAAATAATAGGAGTTTTTATTAAATATAATACCGATGTCTACCGTTATTCATCATATACGAGGGTTGCCTTTTATATTTCGGGATTGGGCAGCCCTAGTGCCACCATCTGGCAACTGACGTCTTTATCGTAAAGTTTAACATTTTTGACGGTATACGTGCTCAGAACGTTTCGACGTACGAGCGCTGTTTGTGTTGTTTACAGTAACTTGAAAAATTCATATCGGCCAAAAAATGGAATTAAATTGTGAATATTTTCGTGCTATTATTTTTTACAACTTTCAACGTGGATTAACTCAACAACAGTGCATCCATGAACATAATTCGATTTTTGGCGATGAAGCGCCATCAAGGACCAGTGTTTATCGATGGTTTACCGAAATCAATCGTGGCCGTAGTTCGCTCAACGACGAATTTCGTGAAGGTCGTCCAAAATCGGTTGTTGTTCCGAAAAACATTGATGATATTGGTGCGTGAACTGATACTGCAAGATCGTCATGTGACTTATCGTGAGATTGAGGTATCCTTGGACATTAGTGGGACCAGCATACATTCAATATTGCATGAATATTTGGCCGTAAAAAAGATTTGTTCGCGTTGGATCCTACATTTGACAGTCGCTCAAAAACAAGCTCGTGTGAATTGGTCGCAAGAAATGTTCAAAAAATTTGGTCGTGGTGCTTCAAAACATGTGTATGACGTCGTGACAGGTGACGAATCGTGGATCTACGTGTATGAGCCCGAAAGTAAACAGCAGTCGACTGTATGGGTCTTCCAAGGCGAGCCAAACCCAACAAAAGTCGTTCGTGCTCGTAGCACTTCGAAGCAAATGGTCGCCTGGTTTTTTGGAAAAACTGGGCATGTCTAAACCGTACCATTGGTGCAACGTAGAACGGTCAATTCTGAATGGTACACAATCATTTGTTTGCCACAAGTCTTCGGAGAAATAAGGAAAACCAACCGCCGAAGACGAACCATTCTCCATCACGCCAATGCGAGCTCTTACACATCGGCTCGAACAAGTGACTTTGTGAGCACTCAAAACGTCGATTTGATGAGTCATCCGCCGTATAGTCCCGATTTGGTACCCAATGACTTCTTTTTATTCCCGAACATCAAAAATAAAATCCCCGGTCAACGTTGGGTGTTTTCGACACCTGAAGAAGCGATTGATGCGTTCAAAATGCATGTTTTGGAGATACCTCAATCGGAGTGGAAAAAGCGTTTCGAAAATTGGTTCACACGCATGCAAAAGTGTATCGATCTTCATGGAGAATATTTTGAAAAACAATAAAGCCATTTGCGATGGTAAATATTTGCTTTTGTTTTCTAATCCCGAAATATAAAGGGCAACCCTCGTACTGGAGACGTTACAATTTTGCTACATAAGTTAAAAGGTGCTCTCTATTTAAATTCAATCACAGTTCGCAGCTTTTATTCGAAAAATTGATATTTTCCCTGATAAGTACTAAATTTGTATGAAATTTTGTCAATGTGCTGCATATACGATGTTCAATATCTGAGCACTTCGTCTTTTCCTTGAACTTATACAAATGTCTGCTTGTTCCCGGATCGAATCGGTGACATTTAATTCATGTCGAATTATCCGGTATTGTATTTGTGTTGCTAACACAACTGCATGTGTGGCGAACCAGATAGGGCTAATTAATTGATAAGCGGGAGACTATGGTTTGATGAAAACCGATCGCAACCGGAAGCCGTAGCGTTGACCTACTTATCCGAAACTTCATGCGAATCAGATCGGTTTACCAGTAATTAGCAGTTCGATTAAATTCTCGATTATATCAGGAGTCCCTTAATGCGCATTCGGAGAGTAGGTTTCATTGATATCGAAATTTCTGTTGAGTGCCAGACCGCGTTTGTGTGAGAAAGGAGAAATCCGGGAAATGCGTAAACGGTTAATTTATTAAGCAATTTGTAATAATGGTAGGCTGCAGGAAAATTTATGAAAATCCCCGAGCTTGAATTTGAATTAATTTGCGTTTAATCGCGGATATCTTTATATTTAGTGGCAAACCGTAGACGTCAACATGTTAGTAAGGAAAGAGTTAGTTTGTTCGGTTTTACAATATGTATTGTTTCTCTTAACCTTTTAGTGGCGAATTCCACAAACTTCACTCATTCTGGATTTCGCACATCTTCCTAGTCTCCTCTACGCTTTTGCTCATCAAGTGGCGAGGTCGTTAATTCTATCTTATTCTGGGTCTACATTCTCCATTTCCCCACGTTTCTATTATTAGTTTTGCCAATCGTTCATTTCTCATTCTATGAAAATGTCCAATCCACAGTGGTTGTTTGTTTTTAATTTTCAGGATATTGTTCTTACTCCAACGTTTCAGTTTTACTTGATTTTACCAATCGATTTTTAAGCTGGGTATTTGTAGATGCAAAGTTACTTTATATTTTTGTAGACTAGACCGAGTTCTATTACCGCACAATGAGAGTGATTTAAATTTAATATTTATATTTTGCATGATACAATAATGGGGAAAATTGTACCATTGTGCTGGTAACTGTGAATGTGGTCAAACAACATGCGTAGTATGTATTAACTACCCCTGTTAGTTGGTACTCTAAAAGGTGGACCCTCGTACAAGTAACCGTTTGTCGTGGTCCTGGCTGTCGTATGAATAGCTTTGATAATCGCCAATCATCCATTGGAAATGCTCTTCTCGGTGGGTTTGACTAGTTTTACGACCGACCTTCGTGCAAAGAGAGCCCGTACAACATCCTCTATGAATGTAATTAACACGCCCTTCCCTTAAATATAGAGGAAATTGAAATAACATATTTGTGTAGTTGTTTTACTCCGTTCAGGACATCTTTGTTTTACTTTATCGACTTACAAACAATTGTTCCTCAATAAGTGCACGTACATCGTTGTTCCGCTGTTTCTGTATTACATACTGTTTCTATTTCCATATTTATTTCTTCTGTTTTTTTTATGTGCATCACTTTTTTCGCGGTTATCTGTATTTCTATTTCTGCAATTGCCTATGAACATGTATTTGTCATTGTGAATAGTATTTTTTTATATTGACCAATTAGAACGATATCATCGCGTATATATGGATGAAGCTGGAACTTAGACATATCTCTGTACATCTTATCGATTTTACCTATGTGTATAATGAACAGTATTGGCTGGAAGCTGTCTCCCTGCTTCGCTCCCCTCTGTATCTTAAATTCTCTGATTTATCCGTGTTAACACTATAGATATATTTTGATAAAAGCTAATAATTACTTCTATCCAATTTCCTGCTACTCTAATTTCCTGAAATAGTATCAACCGCCAGTTTTAAATCAATACATGATAGATATATTTTACATGGTCTTCTTCATGTTTTCTATTACATCCTTTAGTGTGAAATTGTTCAGATGTAATTTCTCACTATCGTTCCTCTTCATTTTATTATGAGATTAAAGATTTCGCATAAATGTTTCTAGAATTTCCACTTGGCTTTTTCTGGACTTTCCAATCAGTTCTCCAAGAGGTATCAGTGACTTTTCTAGGATTTCATCGACGCATATTGTATATTTCCTACAGTTTTTCATATATAAGTCGAATCAAGAGCTGAAATAATTATAACCTCAATGGGACCTAAAGCACAATTAAGTTCATTTTCCTAGGTTTTTTGGCATTTTAGGAAATAAATACACATCTAAACACAGACTTTTAAATTGTAAAAAGTAATCGCAACCAAAGTAGTAGCATTGAAACGGATTGTAGATGGTACGCGAACACAGTAGATAGGAGATGCGGACTGTGAGCAGTTGTTGGAAGACTGTCAAGCATATAGGTAAATGAGATCATGAAGGTGGTTGAAACAAGATAGCAGGAAGATAAGGCAACCTATACTTGCATCTGGATATAAGAAGACTAGAAGATGAAGAAGAGAATCAAAACGTAGAATTTTCGTAAACTATGTGTTGCAATGTCTTACATACGGAAACTATTACTACTCAAGTTTTAATAATTATTTAAAGTCAGCAAGAGATTATCATAATAAATATTATATTTAGCGTGCTGTAAGACCATATCAGATAGGAGATGGGAATGGTGGGCAGATGTTGGAAGACTGCAGATCATAAGTGTAAATGGGACCAGGAAGGTGGTTAAAGCAAGATAGTAAGAAGATAAACAACCTATATCTGCATCTGTATATGAGAAGACTAGAAGATGAAGAAGAGAATCAAAACGCAGACTTCGTAAACTATGTGTTGCAATGACTTACACACAGAAACTATTACTTCTTAGAGCGCTTCATCTCTTACGAGACGTATTGTGCGCTTTTTTTTCAAGTTTCAATAATTATTAAAGTCACCAAGAGGTTATCATATAACATTTTATGTAGCTTGCTGTAAGACCATATCAGATAGGAGATGGGAATGGTGAGCAGATGTTGGAAAACTGCCGATGATAAGTGTAAATGGGATCAGGAAGGTGGTTGAAGCAACATAAAAGGAAGATAAGTGTTCACTAATACAACAATAAGGCACCTTATATTTTTGTATCTGGGCATAAGAAGACTTAGAAGAAGAAGAAGAGAATAAGGTAAGGAAGATGAGACACCCTATAATTGGATCTGGATATACGAAGAATAGAAGAAGAAGAGAATCTAGACGCAGAGTTTTCTTAAACAATGAGTTGCAATGACTTACCTACAGAAAATGTTCCTACTCTATCTAACTCTTAATAAATTAGTTTTTTATTTTTACATTGTTTTGTCATTGCATTGAACCATATTAACTTAGCCATGGGTTATCATAAAAAAATGTTATTTGCAGCAATCATGTGTAATTGTATGATAGAATGGATATTTGTTTTAGAATTTTCCTAATGTATTTCTTACTTAATATTTTTCCTTCGCATTAAATCGGTTTATTGGCTTTTACGTCGTAATTGTTTAATCATTCTCTTTGAATAATCTAATAATTTATGTCTTTGTGATGAAACGTATCAATTAACATCTTCTATCAGTTACCTACGATAAAGAAGTATCTGAATTGATTCATTATCGTAGTCGGGTATATAAAACCATTGGAAATGCCATTGCAAAAATAGCAAATTACAGGAATGTGTAGTAAGTACTTTGCTGTAGGTAAAGTATGGTGAAAATTATCAAAAGCCAGTCACTCACTTTCATTGAAATAAATATCTGAGAGGGTCATCTCTAAATATTTGCTTTCGGAAACATGCTATCAATATAGCTTGATGCGATGTGATAATGTTATCTGAAAATCCAGTCATGCATTATATATTTCGTTCTATCGCTGCTTTGGGAAATTCAAACTATAAAGATACACAAATAATCCCCAAACAGGCTTCTAAATCGATAGATGTATGGGCACAACTGTTATGTAATTCGTTCCGGGTAGTGCCCTCTTCTCTTTCGTGTGCAACTTTGTATTTACACTCGTGTGAACTTTGTTAGTGGTCCTGTGCGTAGTGCTGTAGAATGTGTGTGTGTAGTTCATATACCTAAGGTATTGTGGCCAGTGGAATGCCGGTGTGAGCCGCTCACCTTGAGGACATCGAGTTTAGGGGCAGTGCCCTCGCGGTCAGCTGTATTCGGTATCGAAGTGCAACCAGACCGTTTACTATTTATACCACATGTATGGAGCTTTGCGCCCTTACCCTGCTTTGCTGATATTCGTATATGGCGTATTATCACGATATTTAACAGTAAATTTTATTGTTTCAGACAGTGATCAAGCTCGCCGGAAAGGATGTCAAGCGGTTCTTGGACGAGAAGGCGCCCCGGCATGAGACCCGCCCGCACATTACCCACCACATATCTGCTCATTCAACACCTGTACATGTAAGCGATTTCTTTTTGACATTCTCGTTATTTGGTTGTTAATTGGAAGTATATTTTACGTTAGACATTGCCAAATAAACCTTGTTTTAAACAAAAGTATATCGTGTCTCCAAGATACAGCTTTTGCCATGAGAAAATCATAAATAGCAAGAGATACAGTTTAGGTTAAATGAGAACTATTGTTCAACATCTCAAGAACTATTAGAAATTTCAAATTTTGATGGTTTTCTACAGTGTAGAACCGAATAAAAGATTGCTTTGGGAAATACTTACGATTACTAAAACACTTTCTTTCTAGATCTACTGGATGTTATAAAAGGAGGTCGACAAGGTTAATGCAAATTTTGTTGATGTTAAGCTGTGACCAGCACACAACCTGGCTTTTCATTATAAACCTAAGATTAGGTATAATAGAAGACATAAAAATATATTCTATTATTAGAAATGTTGGAACTGAAACGTTTTTTATCATTTTCTTAGCAGCATCAATAGTTTTCAGCAGTACGTTTCAGAAGTCGTCCACAACCCTTCTTTCTGGTAACGCTTACTGTCTCACGAAACAGTTTAATACACTTAAGTTTCGTGGAATGCTTCATAATGAACGGCGAGATTTGTTAATTCTACAGGATAGTTTTCGATTTTGGCACAAACTTTTGAAAAAAAAGCTGCTTATTTTTCTGCAATTTATAAAATGCATCTAATAACAGTAAAGTCTCGCGAAGTAATATCTATTTCTTGTGAAGCGCCAATACAGCATATTCTAGATTGTCCATATTTACGACAAATTGTATAGGTATTAAATATATTAAAAGTAGATAATCTTACTTTTGAATCTTATCGCCAAGTTATGTTAGGTTAGCTTCATGTTTCAGCAGTATTTATCATTTTGCAATACTTTGAGCTACGTATATGTTGGACTAATAACTAAATTGAATATTACCTGATTCAAGGTGAGAAATCATATGTTCAGAAGACACGGCCGAAAGCCATATGTGTATCTGAAAATAGATAGAGGTTAAAATGTAATGTACGATACTGGTACAAACCTTTGTTTACCTTAAAGCTTAAATTCTAATATACAATTAGGATCAAATGTCAAGGTTTGCAACATATTCCCATAAATTAAAAATTGGTTAAAGAATCACATCCTGCATTTGAGAAATACAAAAGCAGAAGGTGGAAATGAAAATGATCCTAGTGTCCCAAAACACTTTTAAATATTAAAATACTAAAATAATCAAAGCCTAAACAAAATTAAATTAAAAATTACTTTTGAAATGCTAAGTCTACGCAAGGACTGTCGACGGATTTATGAATTATAAAAGATTCAACTAGAACAGATGTGTGACATTTGGTATTAGAGTGCAAGATCCCATAGTTTGAGGAAAACTAGGAAAATAGGAAAATATAATAAAGGGAAATTATTTATGATGAATATTTATTTTGTAATAGTTAAATCGAGGCTGTCGTGAGCTAGAGGGTTTCCAGTATCGGAATATCTGTTTTTAACTGCTGTTCTGTCACCCAAGGCAATGACAAACCAGCGAAATGTTCTGTCTAGTAAGTTTTCTCTGGAGTAGAGGTGTGCATGAAACAGTTCCCGTGGTTTCTAACCCACGTCAAACTGTAGGTCCTCTTTGTCTGTGGAACTTTAAACGCGCAGTACGAGCATAAAACACTCTAAGAAGAAGAGCAGGTTACAACGCTTACAATATGAAAAGCATTGTGAGAAAGCCAGTTTATGGATATGGGTTACATTGTCAGTGTGGGTCGGTTTTCTGTAAGAGGAGGACCATGAAATCAAGCGTATCGCTGGAATTATGTTTCATGGTAAATAATCGACGGGGATCAATAGAATTAATTAAGCGATTGAACACGTTGGAAATATCAAAATTATTTTTATGTTTTTGGGTTTGATAAGCAGGACTGTTAATGCTATTAGTGGACCGAACGTTAATTTAGGTGGGAATTAGTTGATTAAGCCACCAGTAAGAGCATCTGAGGGCGATTTAATGAAAAACACTTTGAAGGGAAGGGGGGTAGGGGTGTTGCCAGATTGTTTTTTAGTGGGCTTAGCAGTGTAGTCGTTCGACTAAAATAGCTGGCAATTAGTTTGCAATGCAACAGTCGCTCGCTCAAACGTAATAGGTAATAAAGCATAAAGGTAGTAAAAAGTGTATCATTTAATATTAATTTAAAAGTATGAAACAAGATGCGCAAAGATTACCTTAACTTATATTCAAATTCCTGTTTGTAAAAAGCTAATTGTAAAGCATTACAATCAGACACTAACTAATTAATTGCAAACTGAATTTAATCAAAGCGCTTCTATTTTGAAGATCTAAACGGCTCTGCTGGTTGTTCTTTTAAGAACCTAGAGCGTAGTTTCACAGAATCCTTGCACGTTACTAAATGTGTATAGACGCAAGTCACATTATATGTAAATTCAAAGGTAAATTAAAATGGTTTTAAATTTGGCGATCTGGCTGGCTATTTTTGTTTCTGAGATTGCTATGTTAAAACAGCATTTGTGTCTAGCTTGGCTTACTATGAGAAAATAGTTATTTCACCAGATGTAAAAAATAATTAGAAGTACAAAACCCGGCATCGTTGGTAATACGCAAACATCCACAAAAAAGTAAACATTGAAAGTTTGGTCACATATTTAATATTAGGGTTGCAGCAATAAGCGAATTGGCCGATTACCGATTAACCGGCCTCGCCGTATCCACCGATACCGATTAATCGCCAATTATATTTATAATATAAGTGTATGTGGCGTAGATTGTGTGTCCTAGCACATAATGTAGGTATGTGTCTTATGTACGAGGTGTGTTCAATTGAAACCCATCTTTGCTTTATAAAAAATTTATTCAACAATTTAATTACAAATAATTACCGTCACAATTAAGGCACCTATCCCATTGTTTTATTAACCGACGTATACCCTGCTCATAGAATTGTGGCTGTTGATTGATGAAGTCTTCTACAGCTATCTGTACTTCTGCGTCAGACTCAAATGCCGACCTTTTAACGCCTTTTTCAGCGGTCCAAAAATATGGAAATCGCAAGGCGATAGATCCGGGCTATAGGGTGGATGCTCTAAAATCCTCCATTTCTTTCGTTGAAGATTTCCTTTTAACACATTAGCAAGAAGAGCCCTTAGCATTGTCGTGCAGCAAAATGACCCAACGCGCAAGTTTTCCTTGACGTTTCCGTCTTATTGCTTGATGGAGCTTGTTCAAAGTTTCATTGTACGGATTTGCATTGACATTTACTCCAGGTTCCTTAAACTCGATCAACAAGAGTCCTTCATGGTCCAAAACTAATGTTAACATCACCTTGCTTGCAGAAGGTTGTTATTTAAATTTTTTCGATGGGGGTGAACTAGAATGTTTCGACTACATCGACAATAACTTACTGGATGGCTCGTAGTAATGGCACCAAGTTTCGTAACGAGCAACTATTGACGGAAGAAAGTCATCACCATTTTGCCTATAGTCTGCGAGGTGTTGCAGCCCATTCACAAGCATTTTTGCTCATTAGACAAGAGACCAGGAATCCATTGCGAACAAACTTTGCTGTAACCCTGATTACGAACAATACTATGGACAGATCCTACACTCGCACTAACAGTTTCTGAAATTTCTCAAATTGAAATTTGACGCTTTAGTCTAATAAGGCCTTTCACCCATACCATATTGTTTTTTGTTAATGCAGTACACCGTACACCTGGTCGCGGCTCATCCATAGTCCCCTCTTTTCCATTCTTAAATTTTCGGCATCATTCCTACACAGTTGGGTACGCAATACATGCGCTTCCATACACTGTTTGTATTCGCATATGAATCTGCAATGGCTGCACACCCTCAGCGCATAAAAATTGGACGGATTTTCAATAACACGCGTCAGTTCAAAATCGAAGTTTTAAAAGTCAGAATCAGATTCAAACGCCTGAAACCTATTAATGTGTTATTTACAAACACTACTAACATTAGCAAACGTCATTTAAATTATTGTATTTGTTTTCAAAGCTAAGTTGATCAAAGATGGGTTTCAGTTGAACAAGCCTCGTATTTTTACATATTGAATCCAATATGTTTTCCAAAATTCCCTGTCATCCATGCTTTTCTTTCTAACGCGTACATGTATACAAGAATAATAATAATAAACAATGACCGATTATCAAAAACATGTAATCAACTGAAAATCCGATACCGATCAATCCCCAATTATTTATAATGTAAGTGTATGTGGCGTAGATTGTGTGTCCTAGGACATAATATAGGTGTGTCTTGTGTATTTTTACATGTTGAATCCAATACTTTTTCCAAAATTCTCTGTCATCTTATGGTTTTCTTTCTAAAGCGTACAATATATACAAGAATGACCGATTATCAAAAACATGTAATTAATCGGCGCAACCCAATTTAATATGGGTTTTAGTAGTACTTGAAATGTTGAACAATTTTGTTTTATGTTGTGTTTAAAGCTATTTTTTGGATACACTGTATAGGCATGGGAATCAAGTTTTTACGTAATCGTCGAGACCATAAACCACAGATTATTCGTAAGAGTTTATTCCGGTTACTCTTACCAATTATTTTGTTATCTTCTAGCAAGATAACATTCTTGTTTTTCATTTAGTTTCTTGGAAGTGTTAGAAATGCAACAGCTTGCAGTAGTTTCATATGTCGTTTGCTTATTATAATTTTCCGAGAAGTTCTAGCGTGCTTTGCGTTTGTTCTGTTACGGCCTGCAATTCTTGCGTGCGCCGCTCATTTTTATTATAAATTCGGTATTAATTGCTCGACTCATTTTATGCTTATTTCTGTCTTCTCGGGTATATTTTCGACTCATTTTTTATTTTAGCTCTGCCCTTTCTTTTCGAGCATTCTCTTTTTATTCTCCGCAGTCTTCTCGGCTTTAGAACGCTGCCTAATTAATTATCTCGTTATGCTTGACTTTTTTTAATCGCGCGATTTGTCTTTTCTTTTTAATTAATTTAATTTACTTTTGCTCAGTTAGCTCTTTTACTTTCTTACGCAGATGCTTATTTTGCAGCGTTTGTTAGCTTGGGTTTATTTTATTAATTTCGCAGGTTTACAAAGACAATTTAACGTTTTGTAAAGAATCTGAATCGTTTTATATACTTCTTTGTATAATTCTCTAACAGAGACAATTTATTATACTATTTTCAAAGAAATTTAGAACAGTATAGTAAAGTTTCGATCTTTTCTGTACTTTTTACGTTTAATTAGTTTTTTTGGCAATCTGTCTGTTTTTTGAAATAAATAATAATATGTTATTTAATAAGTAATTATAATATTAGTGATATCAACGGATTTTTATGTTGCTCACAATTATCTATACGTGTTAACACCCCATGGTCAATATAAAATAATAATTAATAATATTATATTTACATATTAATAATATGTATTGCAACGAAGTGAGGCAAGAAACAATCGGCAATATAATATATGGGTTTATACGTATATGAGAAGTAGATATATATAATTCGTCTTATAAACATATTTGCGTTCTGTATACTTTTAAATATCACCAATTAGGATCATCATACCTGGGTAAATATAAATGTTTATTAATATGTCCCAATACTCGAGGATAAAATTCTTCATACATGGCTAACTTTGATTAGTAAGCCCGAACCAAACCGTTTGAACCATGTAAATATTTAATGTAACTTCAAAGTTCAACTAAGTTTTACTGCAAATGACGTTGGTTTTGCTTTTTTTCTCGAACTCACATTCGTGTTTGTACACCATTTCAAACAATCGTGAATTACAGTGTGAACACTTAAAAAGTCAGTCCTGAAATACAATTTCACTTATCCAATACGTATGTTGTGTTTTATGCGCGCTGCCACCAAAAGTACGACCGCAACGAGTTCGAAATATCTTTCCATTAGTGGTTTACATTTTATTTATGCCTAACGTTAATTATGATATATTAGTTAGATATTATTGAAGCCCTAAATTATAAATTCCTATCTCATTATTATATTTCGTAATATAACTGTATGTACGGTGCTTTCATAGAAAAAGGAAACTTATTGGTAGCCTTCGTAACGTAACCAAGCGAGGCGTATCTTTGATTAGACAACTTGGCGATGGCAAAGGTCAGGCGTTCAGATATAACTTCATAAGCTAGTGCAATTACTGTTTTGTTGATCGCAGCATATAATGAACGACACCTGTATAAAGAAGGAACTTGTTTTTGGAAGTATTTTCTCCAACATTTACGTGAGATGCTTATTGGAAAAGTTCGCGAAATGAAGTATAGATGGCGCTATCAGTTCTGAAATTGTTATTGCAAATAATTGTTGATCTATCATATGAATAACTGTAAGATAACAAGGCATTCTGCCAAGTAGTTGTTTGTATGCGTTTTAATTCCGCTTGTTTTCCGACAATTTTCCATTAACTACAGAAACTAAGAATATTTAGCAGGATTAGAGTAACTGGTGTTTTGTAATGGTATAATGTTATATAGTACAAACAATATATATATATATATATATATATATATATATATATATAT
>JABXWE010034294.1:0-14980 GCA_014611495.1 Limonius californicus
TGCTAATGCTCTCAAATCACAAGAATATTTTTAAGCGACCCATGCGCGAAGTTAGAAGTTTAAATTCAAAATCTCGAGGCGCGCTGACTACACACTTCAACCGAAACAAAATCAGCAACATACACTGTGCGTCGAAATCGCACGTTACAGGCGATCGACAATTTT
Organism: Limonius californicus; assembly: GCA_014611495.1. NCBI lineage: Eukaryota > Metazoa > Arthropoda > Insecta > Coleoptera > Elateridae > Limonius > Limonius californicus. The sequence goes on from JABXWE010034294.1 coordinate 166, forward strand.
ACAATAAATTGCCTTTCCACGGATAAAATCCAGTGTGTTTCTATAAATCCGACACTTGTCGATAGTTTTGTTTTCACCCCACGGTAAAACAGCGAAACGAAAATCACGCATGATGGACACCCATCGAAAACCCAAGCCGCCCCTGCTGCACTCGACTTATTTACGCCCCCCCCCCCGTAGATGGAATTTGGGAAGTCCGGAGTCATCGAAGATGGAAGACTGCGCGCGGAACGGACGCGACGCAAACCTGCATTTCTCCCAAAAGATTGCAATATATTTAGAAATATGGTGAAATGTTTCTAGAACGAAAATACAAACACGTGTGACTTCCGAGAGTCAACATTTCCGGGAATTCAAGGCTTTGCGGAATTGGCTCCTCATAACTCAATCTTGAAAGAAAAATAACGAAAACTGTAATCGACATAAGAAGATGGCAATTAAAATAGAATTTTAATTTTTGTGAAGCGGCAATTAAAGTACGACTCTAATCTAGACAGAGTGGCACAATTTAAATCAACATATGAATATAAGCTACCAAAGTGGTGACCCCGACGTGATCGTAGTAAGTTCTAATTGAACATTTTGTTTCGTTTATTTTTGTGTGTGCAACGAACTTTAATCAACGTAAAATGTCAACAAATGACAATTTGGCTGCACAAGGATCAACGGAGCAACCATCTGCGGCTGCAGCGGAAGTCAGCAGAGTTTCCATCCTCGTTCCTCCATTTTGGCCTGAAAAACCCAATCTTTGGTTTTGCCAGCTGGAAGGACAGTTCAGCCTCAACGGTATTACTCAGGACACCATAAAATTCTGGTATGTAATATCTCAGCTCGATAATAGATATGCGCAAGAAGTAGAAGACCTAGGAACAACGGTGGCCGAGCTCACGTATGGGGACAACAATTCGCTTGCCTGGTGAATTTTTTGATTCATAACCAGCAACGAACACTTCAGACTTCATGACGCAACTTCGCCAACGGATTCAACAGCTGCGACCAACACCAGCTTCCCGTCATGGCAGTCAATCCACTTTTATATTACAGGAACTGGTCAGCTGTAAAAATGTTTTCGTGCGTCACGACGCCGTTCGACGCCCTCTGCTGCCTCCGTACGATGATCCATTCCTTTCGTATCTAAAGCCGAACGCACGTTTGTACTGAACATTCGCGGTAAAGATGAAACCATCAGCATCAACAGACTGAAACCTGCTTTCATACTAGCCGAAGAAAGTCAGCTTCCAAAAACTTTTACCACGGTTGCCACCTGCATTCAAACAGACCCAGGCCCATCTACGCTGAACTAATCCCAGCTGCCCAAAACAATAACCACACGTAGTGGACGCAATGTTCACTTCCCGCAGCGCTACCAAGCTTAAATTCCATCAACGTTATCACTTATGACGTTAAATTGTTGTTATTTGTTGTAAATAAATTGTTCCATATACGTGGTAATTTTCCTCACATATAATCTACCAAAACACTATCAGAGACGTGTTTTCGGATACACTATTTTAAAGACTTTTGAATTTCGAAAATTGCAGACAAAGAGGAAGATTAAAGACATAAAAATTATATTGCTTAAAGGAACTGCTCTAAATTTTCAAGGATTTGTGAAATTGTAATTGCTGGATGATCGATAATTATTTGGGCGACACTCGGCCCATAATGTTAAAGAATGTTAAATAATTTAAATAAAGTATTAGGAGATGAATTCAAAAGATGTAAATTGATTAATCTCAAGAAGAACAGGTTCATTTCTTTCTCACATTGTTAAATACTCCAAAGGTATAATTTCATTTTGTAGTTGTGATTTCGTTATCAGCGATAATAATCACATTTTGTCTGTGAGCTCGGTATTTCGCTTTACTCATTTAATTCGAATTAAAAACATTTGCTTTGTCTGTGTAGAACCTTTTTCAGACTGTAGCCGTAGGAAAAATGCAATGAATATAAAGACTGACTAAATTTCTGCTATAATGTTTTCAGTGAAAATAGAATTATAATATTGTTTTAATAACATTGAAAAATAATATTTCGCCAACGTTTAACAGTGAAGGAGAAGCGAAATTTTGATAATTCTAAGGTCTCAAAGCCACTAAACTATGCTTTTACAACATCATAAATTTTTTTAAAGAATTCTAAATAGATGCTAAATATAAAAGTTAATGATAATTGGTTGTACTTTGTAAGCTGTTTTTCTAATAAATTGTTGAAGGTTGCTTAGTAGTTTTCATTAAATCCTCTGAATCTGCTTATTATTGCAATTACGGATGGTACTAGAAGTAGCACGGGAAAACTAAATATCATTAAGGGAATAGGTTCGTGGCAGCAAGGGAGCGTGTTTTAAACGATGTGAGAAGTACATAAAGCTGAAGAGGTAACCGTTATTAGCTGCAATTTGTTTAATGATATTTAATTCCGCTTTAAATTTCAAATGACATTACGGGTAGGAAACGAGCATTTACCGTGAAACGTGTAGGAAACTAATTAGTGAGGTGAAGGAAATTAGAAACTTTATATAATAGCGTAATCAATGCCGTGGTGTGAAATAAGGTGTTCCACTATAGGAACAAAATTATTAGTGAGTAGTTTGAAAGTAAATGTAATGTCGGTTTGAGAACCCACCTCCTTTTAAGTTAACCAGTATTTTATATTACTGATAAACTGCAAACTTAAAGACTATTATAAGAATTAGGAATTGCATTCTACTTGTTCTGTATATCTACTCAAAATAGGAATATGTTAATTGGGCTCTATGCACCATGTCCGTAGGGTGCCAATGTCTGCTTCTGAATACGACAATCCCATTTTTTCATAATGACTTGTGTAGAGCGTACAAGCACATTCAATGTTTAGAAAAATACTTCTCGAGTGACAACACAAAATCGAATACAGAGACCGACGCATTTTAAAAGGAATTGAAAAAAAATTCTGAAAAGAATACGCCTGATCGGATAAGATTTTTCGTTTGTCCTGTTCAACTTTGCTTGGCATCTTACTAAATATTTATTCGAGTGAAAAGGAGTATGTTTTAATTGAACCATTACATTTAACGTATTCTCAAAACGTAAAACTTAAAACATTACTAAAACGATGTAGAAAATGCTAAAAGCTGGGGTAGGAGAAGAATATATAAATGATCAACGTGATATATTATGTGGATTTAATATGTAGTTCTTGATGAAGTAGTGGGAAAGGTAAAGAGTTAAATCAAAAATATATGACCATGTACGCAAGAGTACTATACAGATGTAGATTACAATTTATTTAAAAATGCAAATGCTTATAGAGTGTGCCACACACACACACGCACGACACTACGGCCCGAGCTTTGGCCTCTTCCACAACTGCCTTCCACCCCTGTCTATCCATTGTTAAGTGTACCACTGTGCCCTAATTCGTAAGAGTTCAGTTTTCGGCACCGCTTGCGATCGCACCATACTTTTGGGTCAAGTGCTGTTACAGTAAATACGAATTTTTCGCTTGCGAAAGGATGGCGTGCGGTGAAATTGATTTTGTAAAGTTACCAGTAATATTATCTAAGTAAGTAATTCGGATTGTACGAGGACAACCTTTTAAATTTTTACAAACGACCACGCTGTTGAGATGTATCATTACCTTTTTCGTAAAATTTGACATTTGTTATTGTGAAAACAGTGGCCGCTTAGAAATTAACCGAGTAGTCTGTTTCCAGTGAGCATTTAAAAAAAGCAATTTTATGAAAAAGTGGAAATTTCACGTGAAGGTTTTCGCTGGATGATTTTTACGATTTTAGTAAAGCCTTAACTCAACAACAATGCATAGAATAGCTTGGTTGAACTTTTGGTAATGACGCACCATCAGAAAAGACTGTTTACAATTCGTGGTCGTGGTTGTGCGTCCGTCAGTGATGTATTTCGTGAGGGTCGACCAAAATCTTTTGTTATTCCAAAAAAACATCGATGCTGTGTGCAACATGATTGAAGAAGATCGACGTGTGACCTACCGTGAGATAGACGCATGCTTACGCATATCGAAGACTGTAGTACATTCGCTTTTGCATGACCATTTAGTTGTGAAAAAGATCGGTTCCCGATGGATTCCGCATCATTTAACTGACTCTTAAAAAAAGGCTCGTGTTAATTGGTGTAAGGAATGTAACGGTCCAACCCTTTTAGTCTCGGGGTTGGAGTACTGTGGGTAGCTCAGAGCCAGGTTCTTGTTGAAAACTAAAGAAACTATACAACGGTAGTGGATTAAACACTTTATTATTTATACTTGCATCAGTTAATTACATGCAGGTACACTCTCCAATAAACACACAGTATAGAATTTCCTAATTTATTACTAAAACTAATTAATAATCTTTATGAACAATTAAATAAACTGAATCTGAAATTTTAACATATTTTTCTTACCAAACTTAATACATTACTTTCCTATACAACGGAATGAAAATAAGATAAACATTAACAGGGGTGAAATCACTTAATAAAGAAATTATATCCGTGCAATTACATTAAATAATCAAATAACGTGGTTTATGGGCACAGCTTGGTATGCAACCCAAATTGCATCCACCCAAAATCTAGACGCGCATTTCCCTACTGAAAGCACGTGAAAATCAAATAGGTTAGGTTCGCACGCTTTTATTCTGTAATAAACTAATTATATCGTACTTCAGGTAACCAAATTTACATTTACAGGCAACTGCAAATCGCAGTTAGTCCAAGCGAGCTGCGAGCTAGCTCTCGATGCGGTCTGCGGCCAGGATATCGGTGTTTAGTCGTGTAATGAATTTCACTTACGGAATTATAACCTGGAATTTCGGCTACGTCCACGTGCGGGCAAATTGCTTAGGGCCAACAGGTGAGTGCAATTAAGTAAGCGTATTTTGGTTTGTACACTCCCTTAGTTAATCTTCGTACTACTGTAATGGGTTAGGAAATATGGAATTAACGTAGAATTGGTGACAGATTTGACTCGGATATTCAATAAAAGAAGGATTCTTTTAAAGCTTAAAGCTACACAACCCTACGTATAAATTCGCTAGCTCCGTTGAAAAGGAGAAAACAACCACTAAGCTATTGAGAAAACGAATTATACCTTTAATAATCTTTTCTGAAATTTAGGTAAGCAATAAGAATAGGGATATGTCCCAAAGTACCTATTTCAGACCAAACTTTTCGACTGGTCTTATATCGAGGGTAATATCACAGGGAAGAGGACTCAAAGCGACATCACTAGATATATTTCCACACTTCGCTGACAACAATTCGTAGCTCGAATTATAAAAGGGCAAAATGACCCCTAAACAACCGAGCGAACGAATGTTACACGGGCGGGCTTGACTTTGCAAACAAACTGTAGTTGACTGGGATTAAAATCTTTACTTTAACTGGTACAGGTATTTTAACGGGATTGGATTTTTGGTAGAATGTAATCTAAACGGCGGTCTGACTGGATCTCGGTTGAATGTCTTCCTTGACTGGGTCGGACGACTCGTTCGAAGTGTCGTGTTTCGGAACTGGGGCCCCCTTTTATACCTCCAATTCTTATTCTAGAATGTTGCTAATAGTTTTTATGTTGGCGGGGCGACCTACTGGCTGTAGAAAGAAAGTGGGAGACGGGTACCAATCCTAAATGCGAACGCCACCAGCGCCTTTTCGCTGCACTACGCGGACACAAATTTTATTTAAAATTTATTTAGACCGCGCACTGGACACTTCGTTACACACCTCCCCTTCCTAGGGAGAAGTTGAAAGCCGGGTAGGCCCCTTGCCTGGACGGTGTGATGGCGGCTACGGCAGGATCTTCCAGGAACTGGGACTGGTGGTGAGACCCCTAGGTGTCGGGCGACGGCGACAGGGACCCGGAGGAAGGTTCCATTACCGGTACGTATTAGCTGCTTCCTGCGGTTCCGGTTAATCGGTGTCGCTCTTTACAGGAGAGCTTCGGCGGTGTTGTAGCCATCGGATCAGCGGGAAACCCCCGGACCCTGGGGACTAGCTCGGGGATCAGCAAAACTGGTACTGAAGGTGATTGGGGTGGACCTATGGTTACGGAGGGAGTGGGCACGTTCTCTCGTACGGCAATGGGATTGATAGTTACAATCCCCAGCCCGGCCGGGGTCATCGCCTTCCAGGGACAGGTGTCGGGAGCTTGCTTCCATCCTTCCAGGACCAGGTGGACCAGGAGTGATGGAGTACCTGGGGTTATTGGATACTCGGGAGTAGTTGGCTCCGGAGAATCCTCGCAGACCACCTGCTTGGGCTGGGTTTCGGGGGTACGAGATGACTTCCCGAATAGGTTGCGCATTAAGCTGGCTAACTGGTCTTCGTTAACACAACTACGTCAATTCCAAAAGATTGAAGGGCCCACAACTTTAGTACAGCACCAAATCAAATTAAAAGAGCATGCGGAACCAATACAGCAGAGGCATTATCCCGGCAATCCCTCCATGCAGGCCATTAGGCCAAACGCGAGGTTGATTGAATGCAAGCAGATGGAATCATCGAACCATCCTCCAGCTCATGGAGCTCACCCGTAGTACTAGTCCGAAAGTCCGCCTGGAAGTACCGATTTTGCATAGACTTCAGGCAGGTAAATCAAGTAACACAGACGGATGCTTACCCCTTACCCTTTATTCATAACATATTAAACAAGCTCCGAGGGGCCCAATACATTAGTACGTTGGATTTAAAGCAAACCCATAACCGCTTTCACTGTACCTGGACGAGGACTGTTTCAGTTCAAGGTCATGCCATTTGGGTTACACTCTGCACCACCCACTTTCGAGAGTTTCTTGATAGTGTTATCGGCCGCGAACTAGAACCCCGCGCTTTCTGTTACTTAGACGGCATAATTATAGTAGGTAACACCTTTACAGAACATCTAAACAACCTGAAAGAGGTCTTTAACAGCCTTCGAGCCAGCGGGCTACAATTACAACCCGAGAAATGCATATTTTGCACTACGCGGACACAAAATTTAATTTAAAATTTATTTAGACCGCGCACTGGGCAGTTCGTTACAGGAAATATTCAAAAAATTCGACCGAGGAACTGCAAAATTCATATACAACATCGTAACAGGTGAAGAGACTTGGATATATTCATATGAACCGGAAACTAAGCAACAATCCACTGTTTGGGTGTTCCAAGATGAACCGAATCCCACAGAAGTTGTTCATTTACGAAGCACTTCCAAGAAAATCATCGCTTGTTTCTTCTGGACTACTGGACATGTCGCAACCATTATTTTATAGGATTGTAGAACAGTTAACGCTGAATGGTATACAACAATTTTGTTATCAGGAGTTATCGACGAAATCAGAAAAAACAACCGAAAACGTGGCATCATTCTTCATCATGACAATGATAGCTCACACACACCACGTCAAACAATTGATTATTTGAAGGAGAAACACATCGAATTAATGTCTCCTTGGGTATCGCCTAACGACTGCTTTGCGTTCCCGAATGTCAAAGGAAAAATGAGTGGCCAGCGATTTTCATCATCTCAAGAAGCTGTTGATGCTTTCAAAAACCATGTTTTTGAGATAGCAGCTTCGGAGTGGAAAAATGTTTCGAGAATTGGTTTGAACGCATGAAAAAGTATATAAATCTTAAAGGCGAATATTTTGAAAAGCAATAAAACAGTTTGTTCCAAAAAAAATGTTTCTTTCTTACACAAAAAACAATAATGCGATCGAATACCGGGTGGTTTCTTTTTTCGTTTCTTACTATATAAAGTAGCCGCTACCTTTATTTACTTCCAACTTCGTTACGAGAACTGCTTCCGATTGCTGTATTTTGTTTTTGTCGTTCGCATCATCCGTTTTAACAGTTTCTCCGTAATTCCCCAATACGTCTATCACAAAGTCAGTATGATAGACATTTTTGGGCTTCATTCAAATTATCGCTGCTATTCCGAGCTTACCTTTAGCATAAAGGTTTCCTGCACGGTGAAGATATTATTCGAACAGAGCGCACAAACACCAATCTGTAGGCATCAACGATGTCATCCTAGCTACCCTCTCTCTTCGTCCCGTTGTCCTCGTTTTAGTGGTTATCGAACTGCGAATGGGTTCATCTGCTTTGAAGCATCTTCTGACCCAGGCGTTGATAAGGTAGGATTATCTGTATTATATCTTTAGGGAACCCGGGGCAGAACGGGACACTTAAGGTTTGGAGGGCTGTGGAAAGTTAAATAAAAGCCAGAAACGTTTGAAAATGAACATATATCTAACTGCATTATTTATAATTAACAAAATGCATGCAACACACAAAAATCTTGAAACAAAACAATGTCAGATTAAAATTTACAAGATTATGATTTTGTTCCGTTATGCTGCCCGGGTAGGGGCAGAATGAACCTTTGCGCAAATATGGTTAATTCCGGTCTAGGACATCTCGCCGCCGTCATCTCGCCGCGGGGACATCTCGCCGCCGAGCAACTCGCCGCCGGAAAACTCGTCGCCGTCAACTCGCCGCCGATGAAATGCCAGCTATTTAATGATACGTGTTGAAATTATTATATCGTGTACTTGTACATAGCATATCTCATATCTTCTTGTCTCAATGTGTTATCGGAAAATCCGCACTGGATGAACGAGACGCACACGCAGTTTCCTCAAAAAGTCAACGTTTGGGCGGGAATTACAGGAGACAGAATTCTAGGGCCATTTTTTATCGAAGGTTCATTGACAGGTGTAAAGTAATTTGTATTTCTTAAAAAACGATTTAATTCCTGCTCTTGCGGTGCTTTATCCGAATAATGAAGATCCAGACCTACCAAGCAATGCGTTATGGTTTCAACAAGATGGTGTGATGGCACATTTTGCTGTTGGTGTTAGGAATGATTTAAATGAAATTTTTCCTGGTAAATGGATAGCTAGAAGGGGAGCTGTTGAGTGGCCTCCACGATCACCCGACCTCACTCCGATGGATTTTTTCTTATGGGGCTATTTAAAAAGTAAGGTCCACAGGCAGTAGACAGTAGAAGAGTTAAAACAAAGAATTCGCACAGAAATTAGATTAGTTCCACCCGATACTTTGCGTAAAGTTCGTGAAGAATTTTTTTACAGACTTGGGTACTGCCTTGTACAAAATGGTGGTCAGTTCGAACACTTAATTTAATGGTTTTTCTTTATTTTGGTATGTTTCGGTATTGTATTTCATGATGAGTACAATACACGCAATGAACAATTAAGTAAGCTACAAAATGATTGACCAAATTGATTGTTATTCGATTTTTGTTTTAAATCTTTAAAAGCAATTCTCTTGAAAACTTCTAAATGCAGTGTCATACTTTTTTAGCATATTTGGTTTTAGAATTTCACGCTCTTTCCAAATCCGTCATAAAATTACGGTATCCATTTAAAAGAATTTCTCTATCGGCATAACTCAGAAACCAAAGACAATCTACAAATAAAAATAATAATAATAATAAAAATCGACATGTTCGAGGATTTTTTTCAAAAACATTCAATGGAAGATGTATTTCGATAGTTCCAGACTTTACACTCGCACTGTATATTAAGCACAATGGATAACTTACCTGTATTATCATTTCAGGAAAACACCTAGAACTAATGCTGTACTAAAAGATGTAATACGTTAAAATTTTTACGATAATATAATTTTGTTCTCTATGTGAATAAAGATACCATAATGTAACTTCTGTATTTGGTTTAAGCAATTTACTTAATTCCAGTCACAATTACAGCGAAAATATGATGATAATATCTAACTGTCGCAATAATATCAGAAAAAGTGAACAATGAAACAGTGTGCGAAGCTGTAATTTCTCTGCGGATCGCCTATTGCCACACGCAATTTTTAACCAACATTGGATACCGTCACATGAGATCCTTTATTTCGCTTGGTTCAATTTCGGGATGTTCATTTATCATCAACTATAAAAACAGCAAAGGAAATTGCAACATCACGATTTGATGGTGGTGAATAAATTTGGAATCTATCAGAATGGGTACAAACATTATCATTAACTTCGCATAAGAATGCGTGTACTATAAACAGGAAGTGTTGCGAAAGCTCGTAATCTAAAGCAGCTCATATTCATATTAACCGATGCGCTAACATTCTCCGATTAAGCTTTAAGCTTCGGTAGTTAAGTACTTTATGCACAGCGTGCTTTACATAGCGAAGTGGTTGGCACGCAATGATGATAGTAGTTATACAAGACTAATAGGATCTTAATTAATTTATATATGAAGATTAAACTTATACTAATTTTGGGTTTATTAAAATTTCCTAAGTTTTTTAACATATACACGTTTACCGTAATACCAGATCTAATTCTAAACCAGATAATAAATTCTAAATGTAAATTTTAATTGGACCCTTGCTGGTGCTACATTAACTACTTTATTTATTTATGCTGTGACTGACTTAAAGTATTTATACAGGTTGTCCCATGACTTGAGGTCACTACTTCACCTACGTGTAGGAAACTTGAAAAGAAGTCGAAACTAAAGAGTGGTCATTTTCTCTAAATCAACTATTAAAGAAGTTATGGCCTGTTTTAGTTAAATACTGAAGCAGCAGAAACAATAAATGATATGAAGTGGTATTTGATACAAACTGTCTATATTACTATGAAAATGATATTGTTTACTTGTATGTCAAATAGTAAAGCACCTTAAAGTTGATTTCTATGCTGGCGCTTATTAACAGTGTTGACAATATTTACTTTTACAATGCGAGAGTACGCCGATATTTAAAGAATTGTCTCATAAATTTGGTGCGCGTCTTGTCGTCCCAAAAATACGGTAATTAACAGGCCCTACCCAGAAGACGTATATTCAAAACAGAACTGTACATAAATATTACACATGTGCGGTTTCAAATTTGCAGTGGTTGGGATATCAACGTGATTTATAACATTTCTTTCAGTTTACCTCATTATGTCTCACTGGAAGGATTTTTGGTGTCTTAGTATTCATATTCGTAACGGGGTACATAATAGATATTTCCAATAAATCACTTAAAATTGTAGGCGAAAAGAAAAAAAAACAGATGAATATTCGAGCTTAAAAAGTTTTTCTTTAACATGAGTTACACGTAAAGCTAATGAAGCAAAAAACTTGGAAAATAATGCAGCATAATTTGAAAGAATCATCTGATTCAAAAAAAGTAAATTACGAATATTTGGAATAATGGATTAAAACGTTGAATGTGTAGAAACGAAATCGTTCATCGCATTTGTAATGTGAAGGTCTCTACATCAACACGGGGTCCCTCTCTTACGGCTTCTTTTTGTAACATATGTATTCTCCTCTAAATTTCAGTCTGCCAAGGTTGATGTACTATTAAATTTCCGACGGCCTTAGTGACGGCATAACCCTTACTAAACAGTTAATCAGTTACATTTTCTAAAATGAGCTTTAGATTATGATACCCTAAGGGTAAGGTTGCTCCTCTGATATGTATCTAACTAAACGAATAATTTGGGTATATTGGCTCTGATATAATTTGATTTTATCAGGACAGATCAAATTTCATTAAGTCTATAAATTTATTCAAAGGAGTATATAATTTCTAGAAAATAGAAAAATTAAGAACGGGCGGCCTTAAGCGCAAGAAAGAAGTGGCAAGATTGGTAATTTAAAAATTGCTTAATCAAGTGAATAATTAATTGTCGGAAGGAACAGGATGAAAGTAGACATCGAGAGTAAATGGTGGCAGCGCAGGAGCAGTCGTCTAGAAGAATTATTAACGTTGTTGGCATCTGATTTCGCTAAATGAAAGTCGTTTTCGCTAGCACAATACATTTTTGCAATTAAACGAAATCTCCGTGTTCACACTGATTAATACTCCAGTGTAGGGGCTCTACCAAAAAGTAACCAAAATTGAAAAACTGTAGCAGTTAAAGTAGAGAAACCTAAATAATAATGTTTACAAATTATTCCAAAAGGGAATAGATTTTGAAGATAGATACGATTCTCTGAAATGATACGAATAAGAACTTGAGATGAGAAGACTTTCAATTTCTTATGATGTAAGGTCACAGACCAAAACTTTCACAGCGTAAAGGTATTAAAAGTATTGATAAATGTAGACAATCCAAATAAAAAATAATAAATTCAAATTCAGTATTAATTAACTATCTGTACATAAACTTATCTAATATCATATACAGGGTGTCTCAGAAAGAATGGGCCAGCGTTTAGTCATAGATTATTTAGGTTAAAATAAACCGATTAAACCTAATATACCTTAGGCAGAAAGTCCTTCCTTAAGAAGTTATAGGGCCTTAAAGTTCAATTTTTTATTTTTTCTTCTTATTGTAATTTCTACAAATCTAAAGATATTTCTTTGAAATTTGGTACACATACTTATAATTATGTAGTACAGTCACAGAATTATTTTCATTGACCAGACTTGACCGTAAGAGGCACTTAACCTACCACTGAAATTTTATATTAGCTCTAACTTTGTTATTAGTAGAAAATTTTAAAATTTTAGGTTACTTTCTGAAAGAGAATTAAAAAGTACACAAATAAGGTACTCTTAGTTCATACGCGTAAAGGCAACCGTTTGCCTTAAAATGCTTGTCCCAAGTTTTGGGTTGCGGTTACGACATGAATTATCAGGTAGCCATGATCGCAAAAACATTGGGTAGTGCTTGTGACCTACAGTAAAGAACAATGCTAAGTCAATTAAATACTTTGGTGTTATAGAAATTGTATTTTTAATTGCTTTTTTGTGTTTACGAATATGCAGCGACATTCGTGTTGTCGAGGCATTTTCGTAAATGAAACAGAAATTAAAGATACTGTTTTTATAACACCAAAGTATTTAATTGACTTAGCATTGTTCTTTACTGTAGGTCACAAGCACTACCCATTGTTTTTGCGATCATGGCTACCTGATAATTGCATGTCGTAACCGCAACCCAAAACTTGGGGCAAGCATTTTAAGGTAAACGGTTGCCTTTAGGCGTATGAACTAAGAGTACCTTATTTTTGTACTTTTTAATTCTCTTTCAGAAAATAACACAAAAGTTTAAAATGTTCTACTAATATCAAAGTTAGAGCTAATACAAAATTTCAGTGGTAGGTTAAGTGCCTCTTACGGTCAAGTCTGGTTAATGTAAATAATTGAAAATGACTGTACTACATAATGATAAGTATGTGTCCCAAATTTCAAAGAAATATATTTAGATTTGTGGAAATTACAATAAAAAGAAAAAATAAAAAATTGAACTTTAAGGCCCTATAACTTCTTAAGGAAGGACTTTCTGCCTGAGGTATGTTAGGTTTAATCGGTTTATTTTTACCTAAATAATCTATGACTAAACGCTGGCCCATTCTTTCTGAGACACCCTGTATAATATCGTTGTACGCAAATATCATACTTATAATATTTTAGGATGTATATCAAATTATACAAAACTGTTGAATTTAATTTTTTTTACTGAACAGAAACAATATACAACAATTGCCCCAAGGAAATTAAGGAGCTAGTTACTGCAAGAAGAAGAGGCAGGATAAAATGGCAACAAATCAAAGCCTCAATAGATAAAACCATACTAAATCGTCTCACACAACCACTGAGGAGAGAAATACAGGAAATAAAAAACGAATCGGTGAACACCTACCTTAAAAATCTGACAAACGACAAGGATCCTGACTACTTATTCCATGAGGATGGGAACCAAAAAAGTACCATAACCCAGGTGCCACCACTAAAAACTGAAAACAGTTGGGAAAGAAACAACCTGCAGAAGGCAGATGCCTTTGCATACCACATCGAAAAGATATTTCAACAGAATTAACAACAAGTACAAAATGATGCACTGTGTGCGGAAGATGGTAGACCGGAACAAGAAATAAAATTGGTCACTCCACGAGAAGTGGCAAAAAAGAATAAGACAAGCATAAATAAAAAAATAGCTTCGGGACTTGATTTAATAATAGGGAACACCTACCCAAAAAAGCAGTATTAAAACTAATTAACATACTAAATGCACCATTACGACTAAAATATGCACCAAACGTACGGTAGATGGCCGAAGTCATAATGATACAGAAGGCACGAAAACCGCCGCATAATATCGGTCCATCTTGCTCTTACCAATAATTTCAAAGCTATTTGAAGAACTATTACTCGAAAGGCTCAAACCAATAATAGAAAGAAATGAACTGATACCAACACACCAGTGTGGATTCTGAAACCAAAGCTAACTGTAGATCGAATTCACAAGGTAATAAATACCATAGAGAAAAGTCTAGAATGGAAGAAAGTCTGCTCAGAAATCTTCTTAGATGTTGCCCAGGCTTTTGATAAAGTATGTCATCAAGGACTAAATCATAAACTAGAAACAAATCTGCCTAAAAAATTTGCTTACATTGCAAACAGACTCTTCAGAATCAAGCAGGAAGAGGAATACTCCAACTTATTCGAAATTAAGACAGGGGTACCACAAAGCAGTGTACTGGGGCCAATACTATACCTATTGTACACCAACGACATTCCGTCAACCAATGACATAACAATAGCAAAAAAATTATAATACACAGCATCTTTTTGACGCAAGCCAACGCGTGGCTATTTGTTTATTTATATTTATTAAGAGTTTACTCAGCATCTTTTTGGCTTGTCAACGTGGGGATTATGAATTATTTATTTATAATAGATAATTCATAGCACTATATATCTATATATATATATATATATACACAAGTTTTGCATAATGTGGCACCCGCTATACCTAATGACCACATGGCACCCTGTGTATGTATTTTAATTATACATAATGATATTCTGGCACCATTACAAAATGATACAAAGTGGCACCAATCTGTATA
>JABXWE010034295.1:0-17231 GCA_014611495.1 Limonius californicus
TCAAACTTTCAAATTCAAATCGAACTACCAACATCGTAAAAAAACAAACTAAAAACAGTACGATTATAGGCCTCCTTAACGTACTGTTTTTAAGCTAAAACAGTGCGCTTAGAACGGCTTTATAAAACCGAAATAGAAAAAATAATTTATTAAATCTATTAATCGGATAATCGATTAATCGTATTTATTAATTGATTCTACAATAAAATAATTCCTACCGTCGAGAGATGAACTATCCTGGACATGTACTTCAAAGACCAGAATTTTTTAAATACAAGGATGAGCTTGTTTGAGAAAGGAATGCAAAACCTGATACGGTAATCTCTATTTCCATACATGGGACGTTAACCTTTGCTAGTCTATGTGCGTCCCAAAAGTAATGAGAATTATTACAAAAAAATTTATAATCAAAAAACTCACCATTAGGTTCTATCATCTTCAAAGTAAGGTCCCTGGGCTTGAACCCAACGATTCTAGCGACGCTGCCATTATTCGTAGAAATGCTGAAAGTCTGCATGTGAGAGGCTGTTCAGAACCCTCTTCGCGGTTGACTGGATATTTTCAACAATACCAAAATGTTGTCCTTTTAGGTGTGTTTGATTTTGGGGAAAAAAAAGTCATATGGTGCAAAGTCAGGACTGTGGTGTGGTTGAGGAAGGGTATATGTTCTTCAGTGCCAAAAGCTCTCTCCCTGCTAATGACGTGTGACTCGGAGCATTACCATGGTGGAGGATCCACGTTTGGCATTGCCAAGGCGCACTCGCAAAACCCTTCTGTTCGAAAGTTCCGGAACCTGTAGGTAAAAACGACGTTTCTCTGCATTTTCGTCCGTGACAAGAGTGAAAAACAAGAGTGCACTTTAGTAATGTAACCGACGCTTCGAAAGGCTCGGGTTCAACTGAGAATGGTTAAGCGGTATACTCGCGATACCTCCACAACAACCTCCATCCCCATTTTCCTTACGCACTCCTCATGAGTTGAGTAAAAATCATTCTTATTGCTTTGGGACGCACCTCGTATGCTGAAAGTTATAATTTTGTACTTTCATCGTGCTGTTGTATTATGTACATCCTTCAGCATATAACAAAAAAACTTTTCCGTGGAAATCAGCTGATGCTTATAATGTATTTCCAATATTTGATATATTTTTTAACAAACCATTGCAATACAGCTTTCCATGTTATTTTAAAAATTGTGCTATATACTTGTCCTTTTGTTTGTTGGTATTACGTGATATAACTGTGTAAATAGTAATTGGTTCTACTTAAACTCAGAAGTAAACATAATTTTTTATATTGATTTTATTAGATAACGTGGTAAGAATAGGGATAGGGAGTTATCATGGAATTCAATAATCGAACAACTATTAGAAAACATATAGAATAAATCAATGACTCAATTAATCGGGTAACCGATCAATAAATTGTTCGGATAATCGATTATTTATTTGAAACCACCCAAGCAGACTAGTATGATTGAAAGTATGACATTTTCAATATTTCCGAAATTTCTGTTGGAGTTTTCCTAATTTAAAGCAAAATTCAATGTCCAGTCGTTACTCTACAACGACTGACAGAAATACGATCTGCGCGCTAGCTTTCTGCGCAGAAACAACAGCTCTTCGATCTTTGCTTAACCACCCTCTATTGGTAAAACTGCGAACTATTATATGCTGCTTTATTTTTGGTTTAATTCACGTGGATCCACCGCTGCAGAGTCAATCCGGAAAGTAGTATTTTTGAGCATATTTAGTAAATGCAATACAGCAACATAACAATATTGCACTTTTGCACATTACACTTAATATTTCCCAATTACTTACTAATAACATAGATACTACACCTACTTTAGCAATTTATTTCAATGTATAATGCTAAAGCGGTACACATTTTTGGGGGTTTCACATTTCAATTTTAAACTGATTTGGTCAATTTGGTAGGATTTTTCGGTCGTGGTACACCTTTAAAGGCAGCAACGTTTATTTTACACATCTGGACCAATTATTAGTGATATTTCGGTAAGTCATGGGCTACTTTAGTAGTATTTCTTTGTATTATACCTTTTCTCTACCCCTACGTAAAATTCATAGTTAGAGTGTACAGTGGGCCAAAGTGTCTAAGTGCAAAGAGATGCTTGGAAAACCGCGTCCTAGATCTCTCCCAAAAAACAGAAAAACAACAGCAACCTCTAGAGATTGATTTGTTGCTTGATTGTACGCTAATTTAATGTTTTTATAGGTAATTAAAATACCCTCTTGGGTATTTCATTAAGATTACAACCTGATCATAGTTTGATCAATGAGAAATTCTGTTCACACTTTACAAAACTTAAAACTAGGGGTCTTGCTCATTAGCAGTTCCTAGGCTCTAATTTCTTTATTACCCTTAACTAATGTGTACGCTAATAGCACTTTACTATGCCGTTTCACAAACACTTAAACTCAAAGGGTTTAGTCCTCTTGAGTCTTCTGACCAGCATCGTGTTGTCAAGCAGCTGGATGGTCTCGACATTGACGCGATGAAGAAGTCGACGTTCATGACTTCTGGCGAATTTTGTAATTGTTTCGCTAACAGTTTCCATTTCCAAACCTCTGTGAAGATCACTGTTTCTGTGGTACGATGGAGCGTTAACAATGTTCCTCAGTACTTTATTCTGACAACGCTGGATGATGTTATTATTGGTTTTTCTGGCACAACCCCACAGCTGAATGCCGTATGTTCATCAGAGCTCAAGAATTTGTTTATACAATAGTATTTAGTTGTAGATTGACAGGGTAGAATGTCTACTCAAGAGCCAATACATTTTCTTATACTTGAGGCCAAGTTCTTCTCGTTTCCTTTTGACGCGGGCCTTCCAGCGCAGCCTGGCAACGAAATACCCAAATATTTCGCTATATTAACGTATGTATTATTTATGCTAATGGGGATATGTTGATCATGTTTGTTTGTGTAATTCATATCAACGGATTTATTTGCGTTCAATTTAATTCGTCTTGCTAATTTGATTGGCAGATGTTTGCAGATTTCTTGTTGCTTCTTCGTAGTTTGTGCCTACAGCCAAGGTGGCATATCGTCTACGAAGGTGGCCATTGTGTATGCAGGAATGTCACTGGTGCATAGTAGGTAGAGGACAGGTCCCAGTAGACTGCCCTGTGGCACTCCTGCTTTAATTTTTGTTATTTCTGAATAAGCATCACCTTGCTTAGTTCTGAAGGCTCTGTCTGTAATGTATGATTCCAATAATTGTGTATATCATTTGGGCAAAAGCTTTCTTAATTTATACTTAAGTCCTTCGTGCCACAATTTAATAAAAGCTTGCGCTACTTCAAGAAAGATAGCAGAACAAACTTATCTTTCCTCTAATGATCTTTATATTATATCTGTTATCCTGTGCACTTGGTCTATGGTTGAGTGACTTTCACTAAAGTCAAACTGGTGTGATGGAATTAGATTCCTATATTCTCTAATGGGTTTCAACTTTCTAAGAAATAATTTTTCGAACAGTTTCAAACTTACGGGGAGTATTGACCTATGAGATGAAACTTGGTTGGGTGGTTTTCCAGGTTTTGGGATAATCGTCACCTCAGCTACTTTCCATATCTTAGTTACATATCCCAGTCGTCATTGTTTCAGCTATCCAATATTTGATAATATAAGTATCTGATACTATGATCTTGTAGTAAGCACAATTTGTATCTTAGGTTGAAATTCCAAACGAATTCTTCTGTTATATGTCTTGATATATTTTGTTGCTTTATGTTAATCCAATGAAATGATACCAATGTTCCTACTAGAAAGTTGCCTGATCCACAGTTTGCTCTTCTAATAACGTCAAGTATTCTTACCTCAAGTATTTAGGCTATTGGCTTGTTATAACGTGATCTATCATTGATTTATATCTATCCCTTTCATTTGTCTACGTATGCTTGTGGATATCCTTGTAAGGGAAAAAATCTTTAGGTCATATTTATAGCATACTCTTTCTGTTTGTGTTTACTTTTTCTACTCCGCTACCTGGTCTTCTAATCGTTTCTATTCTTCTATTACTAATGTTTATTCCTTGGATGATATGGTGTCTAGTTGTGCTGTCTGTTCTTCATACAATTTATCTTTTACTTCTGAACTTGAACTCTACGTTGGGGCATACCTTATATATCGTTTATACAACTTTATGGTATAGTGAACAATCTATAATTAATCTATTCGTAATCTATTGAGTTTTTTCTGTACTTTCTATGAATCACAGTTTCCACTTTTATCTCTGTTTGCTTCACTTCAGACATATTCATTTTCCGTAGACCAATAGAGTTTAAAAAAGCCTTCGTCGTTTTGGTAGAAGAACTTCTTTTTTTCAAATTTGCGGCAATATGTTCTTTCTTCAAAATAATCGAGGATTGCAAATACTGTATCTCTCCTATAATTATAAGTGTCTCATCTGCGATCTATTTTTAGTAATAAATGTTTTTGTTTTGTGGTTTACTTTGATGAATGTTAAAAGAAAACAAGAAGGAAATAGATATTATTTTGTAATAAGTAGCATAGAATACTTCCATAACACCGCTGATCGTCTTCTTCTTCTTCGAGTAGTTTATCTTTTACGAGAAGTAGCGGTCTTCTCTCCTATGCCTGTATTGCGTGTTTAAAGTGCCACGGACATAGAGGACCTACAGCTTAACGTGAGCTCCGAACCATAGGAAGTGTAAATACTACTCCAGAAAGAACAGATTTACTAGGCAGAATACCTCCGCTGGTTTACGATTACCTTGCGAAGGAGAACGGCCGTTAAAAATCCAATATTCCGGTACTGGAAATTGAACCCAGGATCTTTAGCTTAGAAGTCTAACGCGCTTACCTCTAGACCACGGCCGCCTCAACACCACTGATACAATTGTCGATATAATAGATCCCTCCTTAGGTTGTCGAATCTTCAGTTCAATTTGCATGTATTACGTATGTACTAAAAACCGGTAGGTTTCATAAAAAGTTAAAACTTCTAAAAATAAATGTATAAAACTTTGATCTTTGCACTACAAGTACCTACATCTTACGAAAACATTAAATTTAACATCATGAGCTGTCGTGAAACACACTTGGCATATGATCAAAAAAATTAGAGTTATTACATATACTTGTAATGCAGCTAAAAGGAATAACATTTAGATGTCATTTGCCTTCACAACCTTTACTTGAATAGTTATTTTAACCTTTAATTTTTGGTAATATTTAGATAACATTTGGAAGAAGCTTTTAGAGTACGATAAACTAAAATAGAAAATAGCTGAAAAATATTGTATAGGAAGGAAACAAGAACTTCTTAGATTAAATAACCCCATGTGCTTATTTAAGCACCAAATGTTGGAACGGGAGATTTAAAATATCCATAAGTCAAAACTTGCGGCGAAGCATCCATAAACAAACTAACTTGCATCAAAAAATTAGTTTAGAATCTTATTTTAGCAACTATTGAGTTCTACTTAGATTGGGCGTAGCTTCTAAAGCCCTCTGCTTATTGTATTAAACTATCAGTATTTATTACATATTATATATTTAAAAGATTAATTTACTGTAAAATCCTAAATTAAAGTAAAACTTATGTATGTTGAACATCAATATTTGCATAAACTTTGACTCTTACACTGATAAGGCACAAATAAACATTAATCCAATAATGTATCTGCAAGGTCGTGTAGTAAATATTGAATAACTATTATTAGACCTTTCACTTTCTTCCACAAATATACATTCTTGAGTGAATAGTTACGAATCGTTTAATTATGATATTTTTGACTTTTTGATAGTTTGTTATATTTTTATTTATGAAAGATTTACGATTTTCTGGAACGTGTTACGACAACTAATGCAGACGTGTATGGTGAGACCTTAAAAAAGTTGATTCAGAACAAAAGGCGAGGGTTGTTGACCTCTGGAATCGCTCTGTTGCTCGATAACGCCCGACCGCACGCTGTGGTTCGCGCTGTGCAACTCATTGAGCAGTTTAATTGGGATATTTAACCATCCCCTTACACACTCCCGACTTAGTGCATCTCACACGTCTCATTCTCGATTTCAACAATTTTTTAAGAACCCGTGGCCTTAAACGACAAAAGAAATTGGTTTTCGTAACAGGCTTTAACCTTCTATTGACTTCCTATGACTAAGGTATACAAAAACTGTACTTCGATATGAAAAGTATTTAGATTCGAATGATTACTATGTAGAGAAATAGTTTAGGAGTGTATCTAAGATTTAAGTTTAAGTTTTAGTACTTTCGTTTCTAACAAATAAATGGTTTTTGATGTAAATATTCGATTCATATTACAAAACTAGTAGCTACCTGTTTCTCAAAAACCTGTATGTTGTTATAAACGTTTGCATTGATGTAAGAGGGACTAATATCTGTCTTGAAGACGACCAAAAATGTTGAGGTTATGTTGCGTT
This sequence comes from Limonius californicus, assembly GCA_014611495.1. Lineage (NCBI taxonomy): Eukaryota > Metazoa > Arthropoda > Insecta > Coleoptera > Elateridae > Limonius > Limonius californicus. The sequence goes on from JABXWE010034295.1 coordinate 6,438, forward strand.
CTTCAAAAGGAAATCGCATTTAGAATCGACGAAACTTTATTTTCACGGTTTGTGATTTCAGCTAGCTATACTTTTGTTATAGTTTAGATTTTAGATAACATGGCGCAAATTTGAACTGGTTGACAAAATTAAGATTTAAAATATTTTTGAGAGAATTCTTAAAATAATATAAAAGTAGAGAATTACCGAGGAAAATATTCCAAGTAATGGACAACTCTGAATTTTAATTTTTGAGATATAATTTTTATTGCCTGTATCGTCGGAAAAATTAAAAAAAAATTTAATTGTCCCTATACATAGAGGGCACTGCCTATTACATTATGCTTAAAAATATTTTTCAATGTTTCAAATAAATGTTTTATCAAGCTCCATCTATGACTTTTGAGACGCCCTGCATATTGCAAATTTGTTTTTCTCAAAACAAAGATATTATTTTGTTAAATATACATCTGCACAGTTTCACATAGGCTATTATTATTTTTAAAGAAACTACAGAACAAAATGTGGGGTGTAGCCTACGAGTGCAGCTGCTTTGTTTTTATTTCAGTAGCTGTACCAAATAACTTTCAAGACATTTTTGTATTAGTATTGTAGGGCGCCTAACTAAACAACCGCATATTATTTTTTAAATAATGCCATAGTACCTGGGTGGAATCCTACTTCTTCCCTACTCTTCAGGATGGAGATGAGTGCCAATTTTTAAATGGATTACTGACGCAGGACGCTGCTAGCAGTTAACGGAGTAGAAAGTTTTACATTAACACATTTTTTTCCGGGCATGAAACAATGCCGCATTAACCAATACTGAAATATTTTTTAAAAGCATCAGGAAAAAGAGAATCGACAAAACTTTGTTTTCTCGGTTTGTGATTTCAGCTAGATATACTTTTGTTATATTTTAGATTTTCGATAACATGGCGCAAATTTGAACTCGCTGAGAAAATTAACATTTTTAAGTGTTTTTAAGAGAACTCTTAAAATAATATAAAAGTAGATAATTACAGAGGAAAATATTGCAAGTAATGGACAGCTCTCAATTTTAATTTTTGAGATATAATTTTTATTCTAAAAATTGGCTGATCTCGTTGGAATAGTTAAAAAATATTTTTGATTGTTCCTATACTGCCTGTTACAATATGCCGAAAAATATTTTTCAATATTTCAAATAAATGTTATCAAGCTCCATCTGAGACTTTTGAGACGCATATAGCATATTTTTTTTTATCAAAACGAGGATAGTATTTTGTTAAATATACATCTGCACAGTTTCACATAGACTATTAGGTATTATTTTTAAAGAACTACAGAACAAAATGTGGGGCGTAGCCTACGAGTGCAGCTGCTTTGTTTTTATTTCAGTAGCCGTACCAAATAATTTTCAAGACATTTTTTTATTAGTATTGTAGGGCGCCTAACTAAACAACGCATATTATTTTTTAAATAATGCCATAATAACTGGGTGGAATCCTACTTCTTCCCTAATCTTCAGGGTAAAAATGAGTGCCAATTTTTAAATGGATTACTGACGCAGGTCGCTGCCAGCAGTTAGCGGAGTAGAAAGCTTTACATTCACAAAATTTTTTCCGCGTATGAAACAATCTGCATATTGTAAAATTTTGTTATTAAAACAAAGATATTATTTTGTTAAATACACATCTGCACAGCTCCACATAGACTATTATTATTTTTAAAGAAACTACAGAATAAAACGTGGAGCGCAGCCTACGAGTGCAGCGGCTTTGTTTTTATTTCAGTAGCTGTACCAAATAACTATCAAGACTTTTTTAGGAAACAACCGCATATTATTTTTTAAATAACGCCATAGTAGCTGGGTGGAATCCTACTTCTTCCTTACTTTTCAGGTTGGAGATGAGTGCCAATTTCAAATGGGTTACTGACGTAGGGCGGTGTCAGCAGTTAGCGGAGTAGAAAGCTTTACATTAAGCATTTTTTACATTTTACTGCATGAAACAACGTCGCATTAACAAATATTGAAATATTTTTTAAAAGTACCAGGGAAAAGAAAATCAACGAAACTTTGCTTTTTCGGTGTGTGATTTCAGCTAGATGTACTTTTGTTACATCTTAGATTTTTGGATAACATGGCGCAAATTTGAACTGGCTGACAAAAATAACATTTTTAAGTGTTTTAAGAGAACTCTTATTATTATTATTATTAATGAAACTATAAAACAAAACGTGGGGTGTAGCCTTCGAGTACAGCTGCTTTGTTGTTATTTCACTAGCTGTACCAAATAACCAACAAGACTTTTTTTAGGAAACAACCGCATATTATTTTTTAAATAACGCCATAGTAGCTGGGTGGAATCCTACTTCTTCCTTACTTTTCAGGTTGGAGATGAGTGCCAATTTCAAATGGGTTACTGACGTAGGGCGGTGTCAGCAGTTAGCGGAGTAGAAAGCTTTACATTAAGCATTTTTTACATTTTACTGCATGAAACAACGTCGCATTAACAAATATTGAAATATTTTTTAAAAGTACCAGGGAAAAGAAAATCAACGAAACTTTGCTTTTTCGGTGTGTGATTTCAGCTAGATGTACTTTTGTTACATCTTAGATTTTTGGATAACATGGCGCAAATTTGAACTGGCTGACAAAAATAACATTTTTAAGTGTTTTAAGAGAACTCTTATTATTATTATTATTAATGAAACTATAAAACAAAACGTGGGGTGTAGCCTTCGAGTACAGCTGCTTTGTTGTTATTTCACTAGCTGTACCAAATAACCAACAAGACTTTTTTTAGGAAACAACCGCATATTATTTTTTAAATAACGCCATAGTAGCTGGGTGGAATCCTACTTCTTCCTTACTTTTCAGGTTGGAGATGAGTGCCAATTTCAAATGGGTTACTGACGTAGGGCGGTGTCAGCAGTTAGCGGAGTAGAAAGCTTTACATTAAGCATTTTTTACATTTTACTGCATGAAACAACGTCGCATTAACAAATATTGAAATATTTTTTAAAAGTACCAGGGAAAAGAAAATCAACGAAACTTTGCTTTTTCGGTGTGTGATTTCAGCTAGATGTACTTTTGTTACATCTTAGATTTTTGGATAACATGGCGCAAATTTGAACTGGCTGACAAAAATAACATTTTTAAGTGTTTTAAGAGAACTCTTATTATTATTATTATTAATGAAACTATAAAACAAAACGTGGGGTGTAGCCTTCGAGTACAGCTGCTTTGTTGTTATTTCACTAGCTGTACCAAATAACCAACAAGACTTTTTTTAGGAAACAACCGCATATTATTTTTTAAATAACGCCATAGTAGCTGGGTGGAATCCTACTTCTTCCTTACTTTTCAGGTTGGAGATGAGTGCCAATTTCAAATGGGTTACTGACGTAGGGTGCTGCCAGGAGTTAGCGGACTAGAAAGTTTTTCATTAAGAATTTTTTACATTTTACGGCATGAAACAACGTCGCATTAACAAATATTGAAATATTTTTTAAAAGTACCAGGGAAAAGAAAATCAACGAAAGTTTGCTTTTTCGGTGTGTGATTTCAGCTAGATGTACTTTTGTTACATCTTAGATTTTTCGATAACATGGCGCAAATTTGAACTGGCTGACAAAAATAACATTTTTAAGTGTTTTAAGAGAACTCTTATTATTATTTTTAAAGAAACTACAAAACAAAAGGTAGGGTGTAGCCTTCGAGTGCAGCTGCTTTGTTTTTATTTCAGTAGCTGTACCAAATAACTTTCAAGACATTTTTTAGTATTGTAGGGCGCCTAATTAAACAACCGCATATTATTCCTGAAATAATGCCATAGTAGCTGGGTGGAATCCTACTTCTTCCCTACTCTTCGGGTAGGAGATGAGTGCCAATTTTTAAATGGGTTGCTGCCAGCAGTTAGCGGAGTAGAAAGCTTTACATTAAGAAATTTTTCCGGACACGAAACAATGCCGCGTTAAACTCATCTCGCAGATGAAAGTTTCCGTACAGAAAAATAAACGTTTAGCGATTTCACACCTAAGGAGCCGATAATCTTCACGTGACGTCAAGAGCCGGTTGCTTCACACATGTTAAGGCACACATAACATCCAAGAGAACATTATACAGACACACTAACAGAACCGACATGATGTGGTCATCGTAACGTTACGGTGGAAGCTCTGGGCCGCGACCGCGAGTTGCTTTTAGTGTGTTTCGCGGCTCCGACGAGCAGCAGGTTGAAATCGAACGGTCCGCGAATTTCTCAGAACAAAAACTTGCAAAAAATAATTAGTACGTTCCTGCTACCCTGAGTAAAAACTCTTAACTCGCTAAAACTACGCGGCTGTGTTCCTAAACTTAATTAAGTTCCTAAAGATAATTTTTAATGCAAATTTAAACTAATCAAGTGCGCCAAGTTGTAAAAAATGGAAGCAAACGCGGACGTTTCAGTGCAGAATGGAACTTCGAATTCCGAAGAACCGGAACTTCCGGATACTACGACGGCGATGTCGAAGACGACAACAATCAGCACGATCGCAGTTCAAAGTGGCAAAACAAGACTCGTTATTGCTTTATTACACGTATGTTGCAAAGCTTTTATTTGAAATTGGATTCCGCCCACTGTAATCGAACTTTAAAAAACAAATAATTGAAACTTGATATGCCACATAATGGCCAATATTTCCATTTCAGTCGGCGTAATGTTTATTTTTAAATCGAAACTTAATTGTCAATTATCAAACGATCAAAATAGGACAAAACAAGTGCTACTAGTATTTACGAGTAGTTCATTCCGTTTGCAATAAGTAGGCATTCCATCGGCGGTTTTTTAAGACGTGACATAATCGTTGAATAACACCTAAATATAGGTTAAACAGAAATACGTGTGCATTGTTAGTAACCAATCGAGCGATAAAGTGGAAATCCTTGAATCCAATGGCCAATTTATGAAACATAAAAAATTATTCTTTATTCAACGTTTTGCCCGAATAAACTGCATTCGATTATAATTGATTTCTAATTAATTATCATTGTTTTTATTACCATGTGGCCCGGAGTAAAAAGTCGAAAGTGAAAGATTGGCGCAATGAAACACTTGGCAAACCTTCACCGGGAGTTTTATAATAAATCTACCACGCCGCATGTAGGTTGAGTAAATGCTACTTATCCATCTACTTTCTGTAGGTAACAATGCATCTTGCTGGATAAATTACACCTGTGCGTAATAAGACAATAATTTTGCAAACCTGGATTTTGTGAATCCATGAATTGCCATGCATTTCAAGCTGGTACAGAAGCAATGATTAGACGTAGATGAATGGATACAAAAAAAGACATGGACAATAACTAAGATATGGAGTTTTAATTAAACTGTACAATATGTTCTCCTTAAGACAATGCAAGGCTTATAGATTTACTATTGGCTTGTTTGTTTAGGGTGAGATTATGGCGATCAAACAATCGGTAGTATTTTAGCATAATTATTTATGGCAGGTAGACAGAGTTTTGTTTTCAACAAAACGGAGCTCCTACATATTGTTACGAATATATCCTACAATGCTTATTTATTATTGTCGCACCCATGCACCAACATTATTTTAAAGCGTTTAATATTTCGTAAATTCTAAATAAACACACATACTTATTTAAATTTAGACAAACAAGCGATTGTTTTGGTTCTTTTGGGCGCAATTATTATTCTTCTGCATACTGTAAGATGTATTTCATAAATTGTTTGTTTATTACGGCACCAATGCAATAATATTTACTAAAACGTTTTTTCTTATGCAAAATTAGGAAGAAAGAGGGTTTTACATATTTATAATTTGTAATTACGTTGTGTAATTTCTTTCGAGCACAATTATTGTTTTTCTACACGTTATAACAAATGTTACCCAAATTATTATTACTGCACCAATGCACAGAAATTTATATTTTAAATCTTTTGCTATTTTGTAAAACCAAGAAGAAAGTTGGGTTTATTTTAAACCGTGATAGTAACCTCCAGTTAGTTTTATTCGGTTCTTTTGAGCACAACTATTGTTCTCCTACACATCATAACAAATATCTCGTCAAATACTTTTTTAATTACTTTACCTATACCTTTGTTGTTTTGCAAACTCCACGAGGAGAGGAGATAAGATTTATTTAAAATTGATCAGTGATTTCTTATTAGTTGGTTTCAGTTTCTCTGAGCACAATTATTGTTCTCCTACATATTATAACAAATATGTCCTAAATTATTATTACTGTACCAATACAATAATATTTTTATATTAAAGCTTTTACTATTTTCTGAAACCTAGAGGAAAGAGAGATTTATTTAAAATTATGACAGTAAATTTTAGTTTGCTTATTTCAGTTATTTACAGTACAGTTATTGTACTCCTACACGTAATAATTATTTCAGAAAATACTTGTTGTTTATCACTGTAACAATACTTTTATTTTACAACTTGTTGATTCGCCAACTACACAAGAAGATTTATTTATAAACATCGAATAGTGATTACAAATTAGTTTATTTCTGTTTCTCTGAGCACTATAATTGTCCACCTACACATTCTAAGTTTCATTTCCGAAAATGTGTCTTCATTATTTCTACAGCAATACAATAATGTTTTCATTTTAAATCTTTTGCTATAATATAAAATCTAGAAGTGGGACAAATATTGTTCTCCTACTCGATAGATATATTTAAAACTGAACAGCAACTGCCTATTAGGTTGTGCTATTTCTTTGAGCACAAATATTGTTCTCCTACACTATAGGATGTACTTAAAACTAAATAGTAACTGCCTATTTGGTTGTATTATTTCTTTGAGCACAAATACTGTTCTCCTACACTGTAGGATATATTTAAAATTATACAGGAACGGCCTATTAGATTGTATTATTTCTTTGGCCACAAATATTGTTCTCCTACACTATAGGATATATTTAAAACTAAACAGTAACAGCCTATTACATTGTATTGTTTCTTTGACCACAAATATTGTTTTCCTACACTATAGGATATATTTAAAACTAAACAGTAACTGCTTATTAGGTTGTATTATTTCTTTGGGCACAAATATTGTTCTCCTACACTATAGGATATATTTAAAAATAAACAGTAACTGCCTATTAGATTGTGTTATTTCTTTGACCACACATATTGTTCCCCTACACTATAGGATATATTTAAAACTTAACAGCAATTTCCTATTAGTTTGTGAGGCTTCTTTGCGATTTATTTAAATGTAAACAGTAATTTCTTGTTGCTTTGTTTTAGTACAATTATTGTTCTTCTATACATTCTGGAAAAGTTTCGGATTCCTAGAGAACAGCTTTCCTACACATTATCACAAATATTTCATAAAATGCTTGTTAATTGTTACTGCAACAAAGCAATAATACCTATTTTTATATTAATATTTTTTTGTTTCGTAAAATGTAGAGAAAGATAAGGTTTATTTAAAATCTAAACAGATAGTGATATTGTTTCGGTTTTTATGAGCAGAATATCGTCCAATAAATCTCCCAAACACAAACCTACAATGATAACACCTACATATTACTAAATAATAAAAAAATTTCTACGTTAACTGGAAACTAATGTTGAAAACAACCGGCAATTATTATCTCGTAATAATTTTTAAATAATGTTTACATCAATATTTCATTATTACCAATTAAATTCGTTCTTTTAAATAAATAATATATAATTCATTTTGTGTTTAATAACAGTTTTATCAATACTTTTTAATACTTAAAGTGCAATTGCAGTTTTAAATTGAAACAAGCATTTAATGGCGGTGTTTTTTTATAAGCAAAATGGAGCTCCTACATTTTAACAATTATTTGTGAGGACACAGCTTGAAAATGTAAACCTAATTCAATTTTTGATTTCAAATACTAACCTTCTTATTAATTACTTAATTGGGTTTAAATTCTGACAGAAATGGGATTAGAGTCCAAGTGTGCTCTTAAAAGTTAATAAAAATAATAAAAAATACTATATTTTGTACTTGTGTTTATTTCCTTAAAAACCGCTTTTCTCTAAGAATAGAATTATTTAAGAAATTGTGCTAAAAGTTGTTTTAGGAATAGAAAAGTTAACATATAATAAATGAGCTGACGATTTATTGGCCCAAAGATAAAAATCCCACTCGCGCATGAAATATGACCAATCATTTTAGAAGACAACGATTTTCTTTCATGCTCCAAGTGTTTATTAATTTAACGCCACTTTGACTGGTCCAAGAGATTCACCAAACCCATTCCTTGTCAAACAGATTTGTTTTTTGGTTGTTCTTCAGTCCACTTAAATTTAAAAAAGCAATGCCGTTCATTTGCTCAGATTTGTGAGGTCATTAGAATAGAAATCTGCGCGCATAATTCGCCTACACGGCAAACCTTGCCAATATTTACATGATATAATTTAATAATAGATTTCTTCTTACGTAACGTAAAAAATACACAAAAATTAGAAATTATCAATATTTATTTTTAGACCAGCGGTTTAAAAGTTATCATTCATCTCGTTTGCCAGAGGAAACATCTAATTGCGAAACTGTCGCGGTTGGCCTCTTGTGTTATAATAATTATATTGAAACCACTTTAGTGTGGCGGCTGTAAACAAAAAAAAACAAAGATTTTTATGCTCTGTATCGTAAAGTTTGGCTATTAAAATTATGCATGTATGTAATAATTAAAATTAGCTAATTACGTACATTTTTGCGCTTATCAAAAGAGTAGATCAAATGCAAAGTACAGTGTAGTGTAAATATTTGTGCTCGTTTTAAGATAAGTTATTAGAATTTCAATTATTTGAATAACTCCAAGGTTCAGTGCTAAATTCCTCGTGAATAAGCAACTCTTACCGAAATACATAAAATTTGTTTAACGGTGTTAATTACATTTGTTTATGCTGGAATTGCATTCATAGCTAATTTTTTAACAAGTGAAGAAAAAGAACAAAGATCTAAACTGGTTCTATTTTCTACAAGGTCTGTGAACGCTTCATAATAATAAAAAAAATAATATTTCAATAACTATTTCATATATAAAATACGTTATAATTACCAGAAAATTAAAAGGAATTGCCTTCATAAACCGAAAACTCGTACTATGGAAGTGATGATAACGTGGAAATATGTGATAACATAAAATAGCTTGAGGTCAGTTTTTAGTATATTTTAATATACAGGGTTGCTTAGCGAACCGAAGTATGACAAATGTATAGGAAATTAAATTTTACAAATTTTTCCCCATAATCCACTAACTCAAAATGTAAATTGAATTATTGCTCTTATATCTTGCTAGTAGGTACTATTTGGTCATTCATAAAGTATAAACCATTTATTCCAGAAAAAAATACAAAAACATACTAGATGTTCAATTAAAATGAAAAATGAAGGTACCAATCCAGGAAACTAACATATTAAAAAGAATACATAATATGTACATATTGTGACATATTATGTCAAACAATGGAGGGGACACAACGAAGATAGGAAACACAGCAATAATCTACGAGGTGTTCTATTGAAAACGTTGTATAATGTATAATGCATTATAAAAGTTTCCTCTGTGACCTTTTAATATATTTTAATATACAGGGTTTTCAAGCAAACCCGAGTTTGACAAATGTATGGGAAATTATATTTGACAATTTTTTCCCCAGAAAACATTAACTGCATTATTGGTATTATATCTTGCTAACGATATTTGGTCAAATATAAAGTATAAACCATTTTTTCCAGAAACAAAAATACAAAAACATACCAAATACTTAATTATAATAAAAATTAAAAGAGCAACCAAGGAAACTCGCAGATTAAAAAACATACGGGTCATAAAATTATGCGGAAACAAAAAAGACAGGAAACACTGCAATAGTCTAAAACTAAACCATTTTTTAAAGAATACTAGTACAATTGGTTGATCTTGGAATTCCGTTCCCTTGTGGTCATTTACAAAGGGCAGATAACTTCTTGCTTGATCTGAAGCACTGTCAAGTTCGTATTCTGCATATACCTGTCACGAAGAGAGAGTATTGAGTATTCTAATTGAAAAGTATTCTATATTGAATAAATATGATAGAAAGATTCTATAACATGCCAAAAGCATGCAAAAAACATTGTTGATGTTTAATAAAGTAAAAGTTTACTGTCAAGTGTAAATACGTGTTTCATGAAAACGAGAGTAAGGTAATACAACTTACCGAATTATATTGAATTAAGTGGTTCCTGTATGGAATTCGTCAAATTGGGCTGGTTTTACGCAACAAGATTTGGATCCCAGCCCAGTTTAAGTGACATTTGGGGTCAAGGACTTTCTAAGAACATAATTATAATTTGCACACAGAGATTACATCAGAAAGGTAAACTTATTATGCATACCTTAGCAAGAAAATACAGCAGAAAATTATAATTAAACCTGTTTAATTTACACACAGCATTTATTGGCAATTACTAGGTGAAAAGGTTGCAAACGGCTATGACGTGTATAGGTTCCAACTGAAGTTAGCTGCTTATTGGTAAATTGTACCAAATATCAATGTTCTAGTATTATAGTAAAGCGTAACGGAACCGACTCCTGAGATAGAGTTACTTATGTTCTACAGTTAGACCGTGGAATTTTAATTTACATATTGTTGCGACAAGTATCTAAATGTTGTCACCTGGCGCCCAACTTACCTTACATAAATAAAAATAGAAATTAAAATAAAGATATGATTGCGGAATGCAAGCTGGCCAAATCTATTATTATGTTGAATACACGTCTTTATATCCCCTCATATATAATTTATTATTTAAAGAAGATGGAAACAGGAAAACACAAAC
>JABXWE010034296.1:0-32818 GCA_014611495.1 Limonius californicus
ATTTTTAGATTTAGAAATCACGGAAAGCTACTAGGTATATAGCTCGTATATTCAATAAAGAAGAAATATAAAAATCATTTTTAAAAGAATCCCAAATTGTTTTTCAAATAGGATTGATTGGAGACGGTGGTTTAAGTAAATAAACTTTGGACAAGTCCATTGGACTTCAATTATTGGCTTGGTGAAGGACTATCTCCAGAGGTGTCAAGTCAAGTTACGTTAGTTAGTACAAGTTCCTACTGAAGATGACAGCTTAGTTGCCGAAATACGTATTTAGCTGTTCTAAATATCGTGGTGGTAAGGGGTTTTTCAAAGTTTATGATTTTAAATAACAGAAACATTAATACTTGATTTGATATTCGTTTGACGCCTTCGGCGAATTTTCGAAATTTAAATAAAAAAAAGCTTTATATACGAATCTGCATTCAAAAAACATGTACATATATAAAATTTCTTTCTTTCACTTTAATTGTTTAGATGCGCAATCCTTCAAAAAGTCAACATCCTCTGAATAGTTTTCTGATTTTTGGTTTAATATATTACTTATTGTTAAAGTCGATTATGCCTTTCATGAAGACCGCAGGAGTGCTTTTGCATTCTGGAAAACCGTTCCAGTTTAGCAGTATACCTTTCAAACAGCGTAGCTCTATTAAATTATTATTTTTCTTAATGGTTTGAGCTTTTATTTAAAAAATCTGGCACAGGAGTGATTAATTTACTCCGTGGGCAGTCCAAAATGAAGTTGTAGAGTGCAAATGAATTTTTAAATATTTTCTTTGCCTTAATTCATTTCCTCGAATCAAAACAACTTAATATTTTAACAGTTGCATGTCGTAGAACTCACGCATACAAACGTAAACATAAAATATTTGCTGTTAACACATTTCCTACTCGATAGTAGCGTATAACATTTTTCATTTTTGACAGATTTGGGCTAAGAGCGAAGTTTTTAAATTTAGAAGGCTCTCGGCTTTACTAAGAAAATTCCGTTTTAGAGTGTTAACGTGGGCAATTAGCGGTACAAATTTGGTTAAAAAATCTTCACACTCATTCATGAATCTAACGTTCAAAATGTAACGCACATGTGGGAGTTTCCAAAAATTAAATGAGTCTTGCTTTATGGGTGTGAGTAATCAATAACAAGAATCGACAGGGTTGTCGATGTTAAACAAAGTTTTTTAAAAGCAGCACGTTGTTGTTTGAATTTAATATTACGTTTGAAGGCTTCCTGGAAATTCAAAAAGGAAACGTTAAAAATGTTTTAAACTATGTTCGTTTTATGATTTTATATCTACTAACTTTTTTACAGTCTGTCCACCGCTGTTTATTTTAATTTTGAAAAACAGAATCAAAACAAACAACGGAAGCTGTAGCAGTGAGGAACGTGTGTTACGAAAATACAATAAAAAAAGTAATTGAAGAAAAAGCTTAAACAACTATTTTTAACATCTTACAATTCAATTAATTATTTTTAGAAGTGAAGAAAGCGGCGACGCTTGAAACCACTCGCTCGGTTTATCTTTACGTACTTTCCTTCTATTTATATTTCCTTGAGTGATGAAACTGCACGTACGTATTGTTTGCGTTTTCTGTGGGAAAATTTATGGAGAATGATTAGGTACAGCGTACGCGTATCCGGTTTAGTCAGCGTGCAGCAAAACCAAGTAATTTTAAATTTACTGCATGGGTAGGTTTAATTTTGAGGGAAACTGCCAGCGCCGAATGACTCAATCGAGATCGATTAACTTTGGATTGCAATGACTCCCTTGGTGATATTAACTCTGGAATTGGGATCTGTATTTCGCGTTTAGGCACGAAGTGATGCTCGTAAAGGTGAAACTTTGCTGGGTTAGGACCCAATTTTTGGACTTGATTTTTTACAACAAAAAAAGCTCTCTACAAACTAAACCGTTTGGAATTCCAGAACGTTTAAATAAAAAAAAAACCAAATTTAGAATTTTCCTTTAAATAGATTATTTTTTATGGGGATATTAAAAAAAGAAGAAACAGCACTGGACTTCCAGGTTTTGAGAAAATCTATTACAGACAAAAGGTTTGATTCGCGTTCACCGTCTTTCCTTTTGTGTTTCTCAAATTTTCTCTAATACAGGGCGTAATAGATGTGAGACTGTTCAGTTTATATCCTCCTTTACAGCATTAAATCTTCCCGCATTGCGTATAATTGGGTTCACCTTTTTGTTGGTGCAAAATTTAAATTTTGCCTGCTAATGCTGTAGAAAAGCTTTTAAAGCTTTAAGGTTAGGTTTAAACCCTTTACTGTGTTAAACAACCGATTTTATTTAATTCTGATATGCTTGGAAGCGAAATCCTCGGGTGTGACCTTTTTTTTTATTAACCTTTTTCAGCGTTACAGTTTGCTTTCGTCCTAACCCCAACACATGAATATTTAAGCCGTTTTAAATAGATAAAGCTTCAGTTACAACTTTGAGTTAACCTAAAATTTGGAGACTTAATTTATACAGTTTAGTTTGAAAACAAAATTAAAGTAAAATAAAATTAGGTAGTAATGTATAAATCAATTCTGGTATTTGACGCTTCCATCCTCATAAATTTTGTTCCCGTCCAACGCACAGCACTAAAACGAAAGTCATGTCACCCAGGGTTTCATACCAGCAGCTGTTAAAAAATTTACACAAAACACAAGGCCCTGTAATTATAGCACTCGACGCACCCCTGAAATATTAAAAATTCAGTCGTGGGGAAACCAATTCTAGGTATGAATCAATTATGTTCTTTTTTGTAAAAAAATCAATCGGCCAATAATAAAATATGAGTACTGGTTAAAAATTCGATGACTTTCTACAACGGGTGAGTTGGATTACTTCTCATCACATTTATAAGTTTTACCGGGCGTTTGTAAGGATTTCGTGGTATAAGATGAAGATATTGCAATGATGTTATCAAGTTCCAGAGCTTGGAGCTATTTAATTAAAGGGAAGTAAATTTCATTCCCTCAAAGATAACTGGGTTAAATTCCCCCCATGCAGTGTCTGTAAACTGTTTCATAGTATAAGATGTGGCCAAGTGCTACTCCTCGTAAAAGAAGTGCGTTAATGGGGCGTCGGTTTGATAACCATTAACTGGAGATGGTAGTAATAATGATTCCAGGTGTTGGATTGGTCTCTTAAGGAGATTATTCAATTCCCGAAAACCAGTTTGCATTCTTATTAATAAAAACCTATTAAAATAATAGTTGATTTAATTCCCATCCAGATAAGTTCGTTTGCATTTCAACGTATATTAAACCTTCTTAGTGCCACTGCAACTATTTAACAATAGAAGAGATATTAAATGGGACCGGGTGGTAATAATGGTCAAGCTCCGGGTTTTGGGTAGTTCAATTAAAGAGGAATGAATTCATTGCCTCACAGTAGATTGGGTTTTCTCGTCAGATATCGAATTTTTAACATCCTTACGGCGTCTGCAAAATTTTTAACAATTTTAAATATGATAAATGGGAGGTTTTAATAATGGCTAAGTCCCTGTTTTTGGGGAAGTTCTTTTAAAGGGTAGTGGATGCAATTTCCTCAAAGTTTAATTAATTTTCTTGCTCTTCCCCATATTTTGAATAAGTCTAGAGGTGTCCAAAATACATAAAGGATGTTAGATAAAGCTGTTGATATAATAGTTAAGTCTAGGGTTTGGAAAAATGCAAAACATGTTACATGGGACTGTTGATGTAATCATAGTGCTTGAAGAAATTTTCTTAAAGTGGAGTAGGTTGAGTTCCCTCAAAGAAGAGCGAGTTCTTTTACATCTTCACCTTAATTCTAACCTATTTTAATTTGTATTTCTTTTAATAATACAAAAAATATTACATGGCGCTGCAGATATAATAACGGGCCTGTAACGGGTGTTGAAGCAATTTTCTTAAAGAAGAGTAGGTCGAATTTTCTGAAAAAAAAGTGGGCTCTTATATCTTCATCTTAATTTTGATCTAATTTGTTATAAAGATGTTACATGGGACTGGGGATGTAGTCATGGTCAAGTAGTAAGGGTTGAAGAAATTACCTTCAAGAGGAGTTAGTTGAATTTCATCAAAGAAGAGTGGGTTTTCTTACATCTAAACCTTAATTGTAACTTTTATTTAATCTGTAATATATTTAAAAAGATTACATGGGACTGTTGATGTAATAATGGTCAAATACCAGATGTTGGATAAATTTTCTAAAAGCGGTGTAGGTTGAGTTCCTTTAAAGAAGAGTGGATTCGCTTACATCTAAACCATAATTGTAACTTTGTTTTGATTGGTAATATGTTTAAAAATACGAAAGATTTCATGGTACTCTTGATGTAATAATGGTCAAGAACTAAGTGTTGAAGAAATTTTCTAAAAATGGAGTAGGTCGAGTTCCCTCAAAGAAGAGTGGGTTCTCGTACATCTAAACCTTAATTGTAACTTTTGTTTAATCTGTAATATGTTTAAAAATACAAAAGATTACATGGGACTGTTGATGTTATAATGGTCAAGTGCCAGATATTGGAGAAATTTTCTAAAAGCGGAGTAGGTCGAGTTCCCTCAAAGCAAAGTGAGTTCTCTTACACTATAACCTTAATTATAACATTTCTTGATTTGTAATTTATTTAATAATACACAAGATATTGCATGGGGCTGTTATGTAATAATGATCAAATACTAGGTGTTGAAGCCATTTTCTTAAAGAATAGTAAGTTGCGCTCCTCCAAAAAAGAGTGGTTTTTCTTACACCTACACTTTCATTTTAACCATATTTTAATCAGTAATTTGTTTAATAATACCAAAGATGTTGCATGGGACTGTTGATATAATAATGACAATGTACTAGGTTTTGGAGAAATTCGTTTAAAATGAAGCAAGTTGGAGTTCCCTCAGCGAAGAGTAGGTTCTCTTACATGTACTCCTTGACTTTCATCTTATTTTAATCTGTAATGTATTCAATAATACAAAATATGTAAAATGGTGCTGCTGATGAATGGTCTAGCGTTAGTTTTTGAAGCAAATCTCTTAAAGAGAAGTGAGAGAGAGGGCTGTTGATGCATGGTTTAGTATTACGTTCTGAACCAATTTTTTTAGAAGTGGAGTAGAAGAAAGAAGAGCAAGTTTTCTTACATTTTCACCTTATATTTAGCATTTATTAAATCTCTAGTTTGTTTAAAATACTAAGGATGGGGTTGTTGATGTAATAATGGTGTGAAGTACTAGGTTTTGGATAAATTCGCTTAGAGAAGAATTCTCTCAAAGAAAAATGGGTCCGCATACATTATACCGTTCTTTCAACTTTATCTTAATCTGTATATTTTTCCTAAATACGAAACGTGTTATATATGAGGTCGTTGTTGTGACAATGGTCAGTATCTAGATTTTGATGATCTCCTAGACTGTGTTTTGTATCTTTTGAAAAGGTACCTTTGTCGCTTCTTAGGGGGGTCTAAATTTTTTATAATATATAAATGAGATTAGTGTCAGATTTTCCAACTGATCGTTTAGAGGAGTGCAGGCAATTTCCTCAAAAGAAAGTAGCTGCTACTGCCATTTGTTGCAGCTTTCACCTTCTTACGGAGTGGCAAAACTTGCTAATAATATACTACATGTTACATGAAAGTTCTAATGATGATTAACCGGCAGGTTTTTGATATATTCCGATATTTCTATGGAAGGGTGGTTTTCATTATTTGAAAGATTCCTAGAACTTCCTCGGGGTATCTGTAGAACTCCTTAATAATAAAATTAAACGGATCATGACAGTTTCAGATTGATTGATTTACTGAATTTGTAGGCACGTTAGGTTAGGAGCTATGTATATAAATAGATTGCGAGACTAGGAAAACAGACACAAAAACTTTCAATCAAGAGGAAATTAATTTTTTTGTTTCGCCTACGAAACGGTATAAAAACTTACCGAAATCCGAATCGCAATAATGCTTCTGAGGGTGGGCTGGCATACATGAACAGCCCTCGGAAACTGCTGCTATCGCTGCCAAGACGATGGCAATCGTTAATATCCACATGCTCGACTGCATATCTGTAAACAGAGAAAATAAACTACCTTTGTTATGTCTGCTTCTTCAGAAATCGACCGATAAAGCCAACATAATAAAACTAACCCCACCAAAAAGGTGAACGCCGAATTTACAGACAAATTTTTATTTTCAGTTATTTTCGCCCTTCAGTTGCCCACAATAAACATTTAAATATTAATTGTTAATTACTACTGATTAATTTTAAATTTAATGAATTTTAAACACATATTTACAACTGATACGCGAACACTGGAGCTTGTTGTATTTTACAATATTCCGTTTGAGTTATGCAAACAATTAACACCATAAAAACACATAATTATAACAATATCAATGAACTGTGGCTGATATAAATGGCGGATTATTAATTACAAACGGAATTACGGATAAACTTTTGAACCCTTCAGCACTCTTGCTTACAAGGAGGTATTGTATTCTTAATTCTTGAAAGTTTTTCACACGTACTAACGCACTTGCCTGTCAAAATCATCAAGCGTGTGTGCCCAAATACGGTTCAAGGAATCTCACCAGTTTAACTACCAAGTATGTTCAGATCACCTGTCTTTAAACAGAACCTTAAATTAGCAACTAACCTCATGTAAACGTTGGAAACCCGTCCCCTTTATTTTGTAATAGGTATCAAGGAAAGGTATACGGTATACCTTGTAAGGTATAAACCCTCACGAATTTTGAGGATCTAGTACTAAAGTCAGTTGGTATTCGCTGAATAACTTCCCGGACATTTCTATCGGGTGGGAGCAAAAATTAAGGCATAATTATAGAGTGTGTCCAACCCTGGGAATTTTAATGAGTAACGAACTTTTTACAAGATGACAAATGGATATAATTTCCTTCTGTTTGCGAAGTCACTCTAATAAAATATAGGGTCCATTGTTGTCCCGAGATAAAGTCAAAAATTACGCATGCTTGCGAAAGTTTCATTTATCATTTCTTCATTGCAGGTCAGTTCAGTGCCCCCGAATGGTTTTATTTTGATAATTTTTGAATCAATCAGCAACTACACGATCGCGATAGCTTTTATTGTTGGGCTGGCTGATCGTATCAAAAATCGCTCCCACGCAAGGAATTCGACGAGTAAACAGTTGTGTGTTCACCCGTTACGCCTTTATCACTGTATTAATTACCGTTTGGAAATTAACACCGCGCAAAGCGAATCGATTTATAAAATACAAAACACACCTATTGTATTTCCAGCAAATTAGCGCTCTCTCGCTAAGATTTTAGTCCTTGTGCCAGTTTTCTATTGGAATCGAACACCTAATCCGCTGCGGCACAATCAAATTATTGCCGATACGAAAGCGTTAAAAATACGATATGGTGTACTGGAAGGTGCGTTCTATAACATGTGATGCGTAATACCCTGGGAAATTCAGACGCGTGGGATATTGGCTGGAGCAAAAAATTAGGGACGTGCATCGCTGATAACGAGTCAGGTGATAAGGTCGATAAGAGAACTGACCCTGCCTCATGCACTGTTGATTGAATTCCTCCGTGTTTGGCTTTTGAAGTGCTTTAAAGTGGGATGTAAGGATCAAACTTCCATTTAACATTATTTACTTGAACAACTTTGTGAATGAAATTGAAAAGTATAGAGTTTCAATGTAAACTTTGATTTAAAATGGGGAATATCCTTTGCGTAAATATATCTGAACATAATTTATGCTATCGATTTTAAATAATATAACACCAGCCAATCCAGTCGGCGCACAAATTCTATAAATTAGTTGTTTAGATTGCTTGCTTGGTTGCCTGATTAGATATGATAAAGGGTGGAGACAACTTTGATAACTTTTGTCCTTTGTCTTCTCACGTGGAAATTAAACTTAAAACGAGAACAGGAACTTGTTCCGTCAGGTTAGTATCGTTTGATAAGAACATAATGGAGTTCTAATTAAAGATTTTCCGTTAATTCATCTACAGTATTAGTATTAGTAAGTAAGAATACTGTATTCCTCGGTTATAACGGACTCGTCGGGACCATGAGATTTAACGCTATAAGCCGATAGTTCAATATAACTGAGGAGGTTATGTTGAGACCTCAGGTATTAATCCATTAGAGCCGATAGTCCCTTATAGCCGGGACCATTATATCCGATGTATACTTTATAAGGATGGAGGGATAAACTAGACATGTATTATTAGAAAAATACGATTATCACGTGTGCTGATACACCAAAAAGCTATGATTTCCCCACAGGATAACAACTTTCGATTAGATATTTGCAAATATACATTTATATTTGCAGCGGTAGGCCAAAAATGTCACCGTGTCCGTACATTCCTGGGACCTACGGAATGCGTTACTATAGCAACCAGGTTTTCCCAGCGGAATCTGCTTTCTCCAAATGATGTAACGTCCGCTGGGAATGCAAAAGGGGTTTAGAAGCGCATCCCAACAACACCAAGACTATCACTTTTCCACTGGCACTGCTACAGAGAGGTCCTAATTTCCTTTCAAGCTGTACATATTTCGTTATTATTATTATTTTGTGTTGGCGGTGTTATATTCGTTTATCATCAAATCTTTTATTACACACACGGTGTATATTTATTTAGCGCAACAAACGCTAAATATTCATAAACCACAAGGCATTATGATGTTACCTAACAGATTGTACTACTTTCTAATATTTTCCAGTTTTGTCACGTCAACAACGTTCTTCAAATATTCTGTCCCTGCACAACTTCAAAAAATTTAAATACTATTTTGAAACGATTAACTTCGTACAGTCCCTAACAGGTAATAACTTCGCCGTTAGGTTAAATAAATGCACTAAAACAAGTTTCCAGTATACGCACTTCATGTGGATTTGAATCCACAAACAAAAGATTTTGGTTTCTGTCTCTACTCTTTGTCATAGGTAATATGTCAACCATTCGGGACACTCTAGTGATATTAATAGAAAAATACTTTAAGAACTACTCATGAAATAATAGGAACAGAGGAGCGAGAGTGGCTTATGAAGAATGAGATTTGGGTTGGAAAACTAGAGCGTTTGGTTGAGATATAGGGATAAGAATTAAGAAGGAAGAAAGTTAGAGGAAAATAAGAAAGGTATGTAGAAAGAGAACGTAAGAAAGTGACTTGCTAATAAGCAAAAGTGCGAGTGAAAGAAGAAAGCAAGGAAAGGTAAGCGAGAAAGTGATGTGTAGACCATTAAGTAAAGCGCTGGCGCGATATACGGATAGCAATGGAAATTAAATAAGAGACCATTGAGTAGGGGATAAGATTAAGATGGTGTGGCGACCGGGGGTTGGGAGAAAGGGATGTGGGGGGTGTTTAAGTTAGTTAGTTAAGAAATAGTGTGATGGAAATAAAAAAGAACTACAACTAATGAGACAAAGATCGAATAACACAAGTGGATGTAGAGAAAATAATGCGGGAAATAGAAATAAAGAAAAAGATAGTGATAAAATCAGTGACCAACAAAACAGTAATATACACAAATAATAGAGATTGGTTCCGAGGAGATAAAGACGAAATCACGGAAAAGTAGAAATGTAGACGATAGAAGGTGATGCGCGTAAACGAGAGAAAGCGATTGCAAGAAATGTCTATGAAAATGAGTACTAGTAGAAGGAGAGAGGGACGGAATATACGACAAAGGGTGAAAGGTAATAGGAACGAAACAGTTCGAGAAAGATGTGTTGGGTTTTTATATCAGAAATGTAAAAGGTTCTAAAGCTATTATGAATGGCATCCACAGAAAAACAGAAGAAAAGAGGAACAGATGATAAGTGCTGCTGAGACTACTCTTAGTTTGTTAAGTTCTAGACCTATAGATACGTGGGAGAAAGCCGCAGACAAAATCAGTAGAATTGTTAAATATTACTTAAAATTGCTAAAAACAGGAGCCATATAAGGGAAGGGAAGGAGAATTTTCGAAAAGGAAATCAATGTTATCAGAAACAAGAGAATAGGAAAACCAGCGAGTTATTCTGCTTAGTAAGTCTTTTCTGGTGTAGAAGTATTTATACCCATGGTTCGAGTTCATGTTACATTAAATACACACATGGTAGAGAAGATCGCTATGTTTCTAATAAGATACAGTACTCGAAAGGAAAATTTCGAATGTTGTCTTACAGCTATTATGGATGCGAAAAGATAAAAGTGGCAAGGAGAAGGTAGACAGATAGAAGTGGAAGGAAATGGACTTGCCATTTTTATTTTAGACATGGTAAATATAAATTTCGAGCTGCCACGAATGGGAAGCACAAAAAATAGGGAGATGCAAATGGAAATAGAGTGTAATAAGTGAAGAACAGACAATAAACATATGCATGGAAGCGAAACAGCTAAAGAAATGGTAGGAAAGAAAGGCGCACCAGACCAGAAGAAGAAAATGAAGAAGTCATATAGTTAAAAGTGGCCGCAAAGGAGAAGTTCGTTGTTTAATTTCTAACTAGAATGTGCGAATCTGTGTCTGTTATGAACCTTTTCCGAGTAATTATCGATATCTCGACGAATTTTTATAAACTATATCAGGATATTAAGTATTTTTTACCTCTTCTTAGTGTTCGTATTATTTTAATCTCAAACGATAGGTAACCGATAGTGACAAACAAGCTGCTTATAAATCAGAACGAAAATACGAAGGCAAGATTTAACGTAGAAGTAGCGCTCATAATGAGGTTACAGCTGAAATTTCAACCCCATCAAGTTTTGTTACGACAAAGCCCAATTTCGTGTTAAATATTGCACCCACACCCCGTGCTGTAGCATTTTCACTCGCCCCGTGGTGCTCAATACCGTCATGGGAGTTCCTGAAAGCTCCACATTAATTTAATAAATAGATACACCCAGCTTCCTATAACAAGATTAATACCGCTATCACCTAGCTGAATATTACTCTGTATTGAACTGATCAGATTAGACGCAAGTCATAAAGATAAAGGATCGTACCATGGGGTAATGAAATATGCAAAATCCGAGCTGATGTGACCCACTCTCGTATGCAGGTATGAATTAACATGACTCACAGAAGACGGATTGTGTAAGCGCGATAGTGCTGATAAGAACAAGCGACGTCACAGCCCAGAATAGCATCCGCGAATTGAGAAACAGGTCGGTCGATCGTAAACCCGCAGAATAAAACCACCAACTGCACAGTAGTTTATTATTATTGGGATTACGACCGACCCACCCACCCACCGACCACCACCGATTGGCTTAGTTGATTAATGAAGTTCTTATTCCGCTTTCGATCTGAATTACCCGCTGAAATTTCGAGAGTCACGTTTGAGAAGTTTTACGAGCTTAAAACGCGGATTTCGCAACTACACGTACTTGCATAAAAACAAGCAAAAATTTCAAATGCACGCTGGGTTGTGATGCTTTTTTACTTTTCTGGAGTGACATTAAATGCATACAAAAGCGAGCAAGTCGCGATTTTATGAGTTTAAAATGTAATTTTGCAAGTAATCCGGGTCGTCTTCAAGTCTGCTCTTGAAATGTTTGTACTGACATCAACTATGTGAACTAGGTCATTCCCTAAGAGTCAAATTAATTGAAAGCATCAACTATTGAATAAAACTTTCACATTATATATCTAAAAAACAAGTTCACTTAACGCTTATTAACATGATCATCTCTGAAGTATTCAAACTGACGTCGAAGAAGTGAATAGGCATAGGTTATAGGCCCATCATTAAAAGAGGTTGAATTTGAGTAAATTACGAAATTTTGATACATATACCTTTATCAAATTAGTGTTACCACAAAAAATATATGTATTCCAATTATTCTAGCATTATACTTCGCCTGAAACGCCTACATCAAGTAGACTAATTAGATAGTTGCCAAGAGCATCATATTAAATGGGTGGTGAATCTTTAATTAATAGTTTTAGGGCCGTCATTTATCAGCGATTAACACAACGACAACAAATTAGGCAGTCAGCTAATGCAGCTAATTTCCTAGAGGGTACACAGTGTAAAATTAAAATTAAAGGATGGTTGACTGCCTTGAAATGTTCGTACTCTGGTCATCTACGCAAACGAGGTAGTTGCCCAGGACACCAAATTAAGTAGAGTCCAATAAATATAAATATAACAATTAAAATTGAAGTAAGGAAATTAAAATCCAAGTGCCTGTATGGCATATGAGGTCTTTATTGAATAGTTGCAGGCCTTGTCTTAGTCTGATTATTATAATGGTAACATGTGTGTAAGTAGGTAGTCACCTAGGACACCAAATTAAATAGAGTACATTAATGATGTAAAGCTGAATTTGAAATACAGAAACTAAAATACAAGTGCCTTCATGAGACTTGAGATCTTCATTAAATGGTTGCAGTCCCTGTCTTGATTATTATCCTAGGACACCAAATTAACTACAGGCCAAAAACGATGCTTTGCAAGACGTAGTACGTAATTAATACAGCGCAGAAACCCGGCATAATATTTTCGCACTCTTGTCATCTATGCAAAGTTGCCCTGGACACCAAAACTGGGAAAAATTATATATTAACTAAAAATCAAATCAAGAATTAAAATATAAATTTTTTTAGGAAACTTTCCACATACGGCTGTTGCTCCTGTTGTTATCTAAGATTACCATAACAGGATCTAGGTAAAGTAAACAGTTGCCTAGTACCCCTTACTACATAGAGCCCAATAAGGTTGTGAAATTGCTATCTATAGCGTAATTTTTTGGGCGCCAATAACAATGTAAATTTCAAATGAAGGGCAAATATTGGATGTGACATTTGAAATACTCACTGTGTAGTTTAGCGCCACTTTGATCTGAGATTATCATAATCGCAATATGTAGACAATCTAGGCAGTTGGTTAGTGCGCTAAATTATATGTATAGGAGCTAATATTAATAAAATTAGAAGACAAATTTCGTATTAATATTTACGACCTCCATTGTGTAGTTCCAACCAACTCTTGATCTGAGATTATAATGATAGGATCTAGGCAAACTAGGCAGTTGCCCTAGATATCTAATTAAATACCGCCCAATAACGTTGTGAAATTGCTGTCTACGCGTATTTTTTTGGGCGCCAATATCAATGTAAATTTGAAATGAAGTACAAATATTAGATGTGACATTTGAAATATCAATTGCGTAGTTTAGTGTCACTTTGATCTGAAAATATCATAAAAACAATACGTAAGCAAGCTAGGCAGTTGTCTAATGCTATAAATTATATAGCAGCTAACATTAATAAAGTTAAAAAATAGATGCTTACACGCGTAATGCGATTTACGACTTACGCTTTGTAATTTGTACGTGAATTAGATAGTTGCCTAGGATGTCAAATTAAATATAGGGGCTTGCTTGCTTTGAAAGAGCGAGATCTAGGACGCGGTTTTCCAGCATCTCTATGCACTTAGGCCACATTTGGCCCATTGTACACCCTAACTAAGAATTTTGCCTATCTGGGGTAATTCCAACTCCAATAGTGATTTATAACGTGTCACACATCGCAGTGGCACGGGACCTACGGCTTTACTTCTTATCCGACAGAAGGCGCATTTTCAGATTTTTCCCCGCTAGAAAAATCTCGCCGACCTTGGTCAGGTTCGATCCCACGTTCCTCGGATCTAAAGGCAAATGCGCTAACCACTAGACCACCGAGGCCGGCAATATAGGGGCTAATAAAGATGTAACATAATTTAGAATAACAGATTAAAGAAAATATACCATTTTGATATGGGCTTTCCATTACACAGCCACTCATGACCTGAGAGTTGGGCGTAACAATATCTAGGAGAAGCAGGCAGGTGCCTAGGGTACTAAATTAAACAGCTCACAAATTCCAATACAAAAGTAAGTGTACTGCGAGACTAGCGAAACCCACTGTATATTACAACACCAAACTTAGCTGGAATATTTCATATTCACCTCATAGATGTGAACGGTGCAGTTCAGATAAGGTATATCAAAATATACATAAATATGATAATCTATAGATATATACGAAGTTTGCGAGACACCCACTGTGTAAGATCTAACATTTTCATATTCACATCAGCTAGGTGAAAGAAATGAACTTAAATAGAAAATTTAAGTACAGATCTGTATTTTGACGTCAAGTGAATAATAAATAACCTGTAATACAAACAATTGTATGTTTTACGAGCTCCATACCTGCCTGGATAACATCACCTAGATACATTAGGTTACTGGCGTATATCATATAGGCCATTTAGCCAGTTAGTTGCCTAGGATGCCGTATTATCGTGGGACGTCAAATGAATAATAAATAACTTTTAATACAAACAATTGTATGTTTTATGAGTTCCATGCCTGCCTGAATAACATCATCTAGATACCTTAGGTTGTTGGCTTATATCATATAGGCCATTTAGTCAGTTAATTGCCTAGGATGCCGTATTATCGTGGGACATCAAGTGAATAATAAATATCCTTTAATACAAACAATTGTATGTTGTATGAGTCCCATACTTGCCTGACTAACATCATCTAGATAACTTAGGTTGTTGGCTTATATCATATAGGCCATTTAGTCAGTTAATTGCCTAGGATGCCGTATTATCGTGAGACTTCAAGTGAATAATAAATAACCTTTAATATACACAATTGTATGTTTTACGAGCGCCATACCTGCCTGGATAATATCATCTAAATAAATTAGGTTGTTGGCTTACATCATATAGGCCACTGTGTCAGTTGCCTAGCTTTTAAAGCAATCCATTGTTTTAAGAGTGCCGTCCCTACATAAATTAGGCTATTGGCTTATAAGCTCCTGAGATTGTTGTGTCGGGCGCCACGTTAAATGGGGCGTCAAAGTAAACGATTAATATGAAAATTTTTAAACAATTTTGTTTTATGAGCGCAATCCCAAATGTTCCTATTACCATCGTGTAGGTAAATTAGATTATTGTCTAATATCATATAAGGCAGGGGTTACTTGCTAAAGGAATACATTACAAGAGGCATTAATCTTCAAAAAGGAAATTTAATATAAGAATTAAATAACAAATGTTAACTTTACAGCTTCATCGCTAATCTGAAATATTCATATTGGCATCAACTAGCTCTATCAGGTTACTGTCTAACGTCATACAAGTATAGGCAGTTGCCTAGCGTGTATATTAAAGAGGGCGTAGACTTCAAGTACAATAAAATTTCAATATGAAATATTGAGGGCACTATGCTATTAGAAGCGTTCCTGCGAAGCAAAAACACATTGTATTTATTTCAGCCCCTTTAATCTTTCACAATTTCAATTGACGTAAACAAAATAAGTATTGGGCTGAATCAGAAATTGGCAGTTAACGCATGAAAAACAGCGTCAATAATAATAAAAGTCGTAATCGCAGCAGATGGAAGCGATTTTCGGGAAACAAATCCATCATTCAATGCTTTTCCGGTCTAGTGATCACGTTCTGAAGTCGCGATGCTTTCAGATTGTGATCCCGTGCTGAAATATTCAAAGCCGGGTTTGGGCTATTTTTGGAACAAAATATGCTGCTGTTGTTGCTTTCGGTTTGGTTAAAATTTAATTTGATTGTTGTGTGTACCGGATATACCTTTTGGTTCGCTTTAAATATATTTTTTTCGAAAAATTGGATTTGGAGTTGGATGAGAATACATAAAAATAGAGAAAAGCTCTTTGTTGGGGATAATAACAAAAACGCAAAGTGTTTTTGAAAAAGACGAAAATATTTTAAATGAAAATATCAAAAGATCAGATTTAAATAACCATAATAGATTTAAAAAATATTGGAACTCACAACCCAATAACAGAACCTGCTTTCTGTAACTTATAAAAGCGTACCCTATATATGAATTGAATTATAACTATCTAGATTAAGAAATTTAACGATTAATAATAAAATCCAAATTGTTTGCGTTATTTGTGTACGTCTAATTTATTAATTTGTTTTATACATAGTGTCCCGTTTGTTCTGCTTTAATTATTTATAAGTTTTTCACAAAAACGTATCCCCTAATAACACATTTTTGGACGAGGATTATTCGGAAACTAGGGGCCTTTTAAATATTCCCGCCAAATGAGGGACGTAGCCAATTTGGTGCATTGGGGGGATACTTTAGTAGTTGATGAACTAGCCGCACGTCACTTTACCACGGTTCTGCCATTGCATTAAATGGCATAATAAAGCGCTAAAATGAACACTATGATTGAAAATTGCGCCAAGTGTGAAATACGCACTGTTATTCGTTTTCTCCACGCAAAGAACAAAAACACTGCCGGAATTTTACGTCAAATATAGGAGGTCTATGGTCCAGGCATCATGAGTACAGAAGAGATGAGACCCTGGCGTAAGAATTTCAGAAATGGCTGAATAAACGTGCACGATGAGGAGGAAACTGGCTATTTGTTATCAACGACAATCACATGATGACTAGCGGCGAGAGTACGATTTCACACATAAATGTTGAAAGCAAGCAACAACCTATGCAGTGAAACCATGCTTATGACTACTGTTTTTTTGACATAAGATGCATATCCTAGAACGTGGTGTGACAATAATTAATGGAGACGTGTATGGGGAGACCTACGAAAACTGAGAAGGAAGATTCAGAACAAAAGCAAGGATTGTTTTTCGTCAAAAACGACAACCTTCTACGGCGAAGGTACGCAAAAACGTACCACAATATAATAAGTGTTTAAATTCGAACTGTGTTACAATCATGTATTAAAAAATAAAGTCCAACTGGAACAAAATGAAAATGTCAAAATAATATATTCAAAGAAGGCAATCGGTTTTTAAAATTATTGTTGTCAGTATATTTAAATCGAGGCAAAAATAACAATATTCAGTGATAATCTTTAAAAATCGTGCGTTTGAATATAAAGTAGCCGGTCTGTACATTGTTTTGTGTACAGTAGGATCAGTTTGTTTTTAAAAGAGTATGTAAATGCCACATCACTGAATAGCAACAAAGTTGCCTTATCAATGACATACAAAAAAACAGAAAACAAAAATGTTAAAACAACGTACCTGAATATTTCAGTACATTTTAAAATTATTATCGTCTGTATATCTAAAGCGAGCCAAAAATTAGAATAGTTTGTCTTAAAAGCGTATCTTATAATGTAAAATACTTATTGGAAATGGTTTAACTTGTTTGTGTTTATACAACAGGTTCAGTTTCTTCACGTTGCACATAATTACCAACATTATCTTTCTTCATTTCTTACAATTATACTTAAGGAAATTAGATGAGAATTACACATAATTACGAAGAAGTTTAATTCTAACAACATATGTGAAAAATTAAAATTCAAAATATGTAGTACAGTACAACCTCGCTAATCCGGACACGCCTTAACTCGGACCTTCCAGTAATTCGGACATTGGTAAAATTCAGACAGTTTTGTGCCATTTAACTCTATAAACCGGACACATTTGAGAATAGTTTAAAATGGTTTAGAAAGCTCGTAAAACAATTGTAATTGAGCAAAATTCGCTGGACAAAGGAGTTCTTTCAATAGATTTCCATCCAAGAATGGATTAATTTTAATCCAAACTTCAGAATTAGCTTTCACCATCCACATGTACACAGAGGAAATGGAGCAGACCGTGATACAAAAATATTAAAGTGGCATAGGGAAAACAATATTGACTAACTTAATATCAGGACAATGATTTAATAAACACTATGAAGAGCTACAATTGGAAGGAGGCTGTCATAAACCTGCACCAATCATGGAAATCTGTAATTGACAAAAATATCAAAGAAAGTTGGATGCTAATAAAGGATAATGGCACGAAGAAGATGAAATTCGTTTGAATCAGTTGAAACAACCGTGGGAATCTGAATCACTAAATACAAATTTAAACCCCAATAAGCAAATGTTGAATTATATTGATCTACAAGTTAGTGGTAAGGAAGTTTTAATTGGGCAACTGGACACAATGAAGAGACAGATCAAGATCATGCAAGATGTTTCATTGAGGAGATTGAAAGAAACCCCCAGTGTAAATTTTTTCGTAAACACAAAACAGTAACAAATTTGTTATTATATTAAACAAAATCATTCTGTATGAATATAGTCCTGTTATTTGTTTATAAATATAATTAGAATTTGGTTAAAATATCAGTCTTGCTTTATTTGTGTAGTTTTTCAAATGGCTCTATAATCCGTAAATTTACCACATCCGGACAGGTGGAATTTTTTATGTCCGGATTAGCAAGGTTGTACTGTATATAAACCTTTTTCTTGAGAATTTTCGTTTGGTAATCATTTAATCAACAACCCCCCTTATGGGAGAGGCCATTGCCCAACAATGGGATGATGCGGGCTAATAAAAAGAAATCATTTAATCAAATACTTCGTAGATAGCATAGCTCTTAAAATAATGGCCGAAACACCCTGTACAAGAATTTTAATTTCAGAACTTGAATTGAATGAAACGCTCCTACCAGGTTGTATGTATAAAGCAATTTTCAGTATTCAAAAATTAAATATAAAACTTGATTATTTATGTAAGCATGTCCCATAACTTCCATGTTAAGCCTTGACCACAGAAATAGACCAACATTAAAATAAATATCAGTTTTCACTTCCTTATTGGTGCAACATATTAAGCAAAATGTGTCTGCATCGTTCTATAAACATTTGGCAATTTTTTTAAGACTAATATAAATTGTACGTAATGTTTATGATAAGTCAATATAATATTTACTTCATACAGCGTCACTGTCTTGATATCTCAGAGTTCTTTCGTCTGTGTAAAATGTAGGCTTTTACCATACCGAGAACGGCTGGTTGATAGTAACAGCAATCAGCACAAAATATTTTTATGACATGTCGTAACAGCAGTTTCACTATTAAAAAGGAATTTTTGGC
The DNA here is from genome assembly GCA_014611495.1 of Limonius californicus. Taxonomy (NCBI): domain Eukaryota; kingdom Metazoa; phylum Arthropoda; class Insecta; order Coleoptera; family Elateridae; genus Limonius; species Limonius californicus. The sequence continues at coordinate 18,837 of JABXWE010034296.1, forward strand.
CCAATTAGCCTTTAATATCCAGCTGCGCTGCTGATTAGAAAGGACCACTTTGTTATTAAAACACCGCTTTAATCTGCAATTTTAATTGTAAGGGACCATTAATTTCATTTAACCGTCTACCGGACCTATTATTCTGATAAGTCCTATCTGACCCATTTCTCCCAACACTTCAGTCTTACTCTATCATGAGCGGAAGTAATTTGAAAGTCATAATCGGATTATACTTAGCAATAGATAAAATATATCATCAGTTGAACACAAGACCGTAAAACCTTGAACGAGGAGTTAATTTTAAAATTAACCAGTCTGTTTATGTACTGATACTACCTAAACAATCTGCGAATTATCAAGGACTGGGCTTATTTGTTTTGCTCGCGATATATCCAATATTTGACGTTAATATTAGCAAACGGGTGTGGTTGACTTACCAGAGACCGAACCTTTCAACGACCGCTCTAAAACTGACTTTTTTCGTTCAAATAACTATTATTTATAACCATTTATGAGTTTTTTCACGGATCAATGCACGGCCTACTACGATAGTCAGTTTGCTCACACTTTCCGCGAAATACGCGATATTATTTGTAAGTCCGCGAAAAGAGTCTGCAGCAGTTTCCTACTCTGGAAATACAAACCGCAAATATGTGTGCTTATAGTACTACAATGAATTACTCTCTCTTTTAAATACGAAGAAAGTTGTCCCGACCGGTCGTTGGCTGTATTTGGACTCACATTTAAATTTGCACGAATAACTTTGCACTTCTAAATTGGAGTACGCCATACATGGCTGGGCTTGGAGTGTGGTTGTGCCGATTTTTATCTCCACTTGCAATCGTGTAGGCATAAGCTGCAGTTGCTTAGGATTACACTTATACAGTAAGCATACGAGTCAGATAAACATCAAACAATATATTTATAAGCAGGTTAATCTTTAAATTCATTGCAGATTTGCTCACTTACATAATACGAACAATCTCAAAATTTAGATACAAATGTGAGAATTCATACATAAAACGTGAAAATAGTCACAAAAATAATTGAACGGATCTTTCGTGTTAACTGCATGCCACTATTTGGATGTTTTCAATCTTATCCAACGTAACCTTTTTTTTCATTCATTCAAACTACCGTTTTCCCTCCGGAACCGCTTGCGCATTACTTCAGAGGAGTGCGGGCATCCTTTACATACTAACCATTCATGCAACATGCACTATGACCTCGGCTGTAGCGCGTATTCGCACAGCCCCATCGAGGTCCCCACCTAACCTAACCTAACAAAACCCAACTTAACCTAACGTAATCTCCCTGTTATCAGCTCGCTACTATTTTAGTACTTTAAACCTAACTTTACCTACCCTTCTTCTTCATTTGGTTAAACATCTTGCGATCTTCAGCTACTCGAAACAGTTGTAAAGCCGTCATTCCTGTCCAATTTCGTATATTGCGGAGCCAAGATAATCTTTTTCTTCCCACACTTCTCTTTCCATTAATTATCGTTTACCTAACCTAATACTTAATAACTTAATCTAACTTTCCCTGTTATCTGTTCGTCACTTTGTAAGCGGCGGGCAGATAACAAAAGGTTCAATTTTACCCAACACAAATGGTGGAAACTGTATACAAAATGAAATGGAAGAATTATGTGGTGAAAATCATCCATGGTAGAGGAGCAAAAGAAAAAAGACAGAGGAAGGTGTGACGGGCGCACAGGCAAAAAAACTTCAGAAACAAGACAAGTAACAACTCTACTGAGAAGAACAAAATCTAGAAGAAAAATAAAAAAAGAGTAACATAGAGACAGAAAAATAAAAAAAAACATACGAAACAATATTGAGAATTCGAAATTAGTAATAACAATCGATTTTAAAAAGTAAGTATAAAATATTTACCAAAGTAAAACAGTACATGGGACGTCTAAATAAACCATATTATATTTCTAGCTATTTTACCAAATAGAATTTAAAAAAACTGCATATTAGACTTTTTTCTGCATACCTATTATAATTATTTTCAGTTCTGTGCTGCTTTGTAAACTTAAAGTAAACTAACATTAAATGTTTAACTTTCAAATCTGACATTCCGTGGTTTTAAAATTATAAGAATAATTGTTTTAATAAAGAGTTTGCAGAAAGAAAGAAAAAGAAGTGCAAGAGTAGTAAATACAGCAGGCAGAAAAATAGCGAATAGGAATCTTTCTTCTTCGAGTGCTTTATCTCCTACGAAACGTAGCAGTATTCTCTCCTATGCCTGTGTTGGGCGTTTAAAGTGCCACAGAACTAGAGGACCTACAGCTTAACGTGGTAAATGTAAACTATTCCAGAGAAGATTTACTACGCAGAATACCTCGCTAGCTTGCCACTGCCTTGCGGGGGAGAACGGCCGTTAAAAATCCGATGTTCCCGTACTGGAAATTGAACCTAGGACTTTCAGCGTAGAAGTCTAACAAGCTAACGTCTAGCCAACGGCCGCCTCGAATAGGAATAACTAAACATAATATGTTGCTCAGATGTTAATGTTTTCAAAGCAGCAAGAAGTAGATTAAGTGGAATCAAAAGGAATTGAAGAAAGACGTAAGTAGAGTACGTAGAAGAAGAAGGGTAAATACAGAAGCATAAGATTAATTAAAGGAAAACGTAAAAGAGGAAAAGGAGACAAAAAGTAGTTCTATTATAGCATAAAAAAGAGAAGAGGAAAAAGACAAGGCTAACAGAAACATATAGAAAAGGAAAAACGAATAGCTACTAGAAAAAAAGAAAATCCGTTTTCTATTGAGTTGGCCCGTATCCGAGGCGATTTTGTTAACTTTTGCTTCATTTTTTCGGTATGCAAACCGCAGATCAACCGACCCAACTCCCCAACCTGGAACATTAGGTATATTTTAATCGGGTTTTCTTCAGCCTTCAGCCGGAGGTAGCTGGTTTTTTAACGAGCTTGTTACTCTTCCTCCTCCTGCATTCTCTCCGGGCTTTGGGACCAACATTGGCGGAGCCTCAGACGAATACGACTCTAGCTACATGCTACAAGAACAGTGTCAGCAATGGGGTTAACCATTAACCCTTCAAAAACGGAATACCTTATGATTGGGGAAGAAAAAGTAGAAGACTTGTACCTTGGAACAACAAAAATAAAACTTTGTAACTTTTACCAACACATACGAGTAACGATATCATTCAAAGGTAAAAGTAGAGAAGACATAATCAACAAAATCGCTCAAGGAAAGCAAGCAATTCGTCAGTTACATCCGGTGTTAAGGAAGAAAACGACCATCTATAAAACTATACGGCTCAAAAACTTGGGACAGGAATAAACGCGGCGAAGAAAGACTTCTTGCTCTGGAGATCGATTTCTGGCGTAAACGTAGTGGCATATGGCGGATTGAACATGTAGGACACAGAAGAATCAGAAAAATTATGGAGATAGAAGGAACGATATTGGATACAAGACGACTATTATGGAATGGGCACCTAGACCGTATGGAAAACATCAGATGGCCAAAGAACGTATAGCAATGGATAACTGCGGCAAAGAAAAAAATGGAAGATCTCCCAGAAGCTGGCGTGAAAACGCACAAGAAGCTATGGACGCGAGAAGTTTACTGGCAGAAGATAGAAAGAGATAGAAATTCAAAAGCGAAAGAAGGCGACAGCCATAAATAAAACTCGCACATATAATAAGAAGAAAAAGAGGACCAGTAAGGAAAATAATCTATTAAAAATAATATATTACATTTTTAGGTTAGATCTTACTTCAAGAAGTTTAAATAATTCAATAAAATAAAATAGGATACAGGGTGTTCCATCAAAATGTATTTGTGGATTTAATATTACGTATAACTTCTGTTTCGTAAGGCGGACGCAAAGCCTGCATACAGTACGTTTTACTTTTCAAACCCACCTGCACTGGTCTTTGAGATATTTTAAATATATATTTACGGCAATTTTAAAGATAATGAACTCTTCTTTCGGTAACTTACGCGGTAATTTTTTCTTCAAAAGTTACCGCAAATACTAGTGGAAGGCCACCAAGTTTGTAGCGAATACTCCCAAGAAAAAAAGGGAAATTGGTATTTCACATTAACATGATAAAAGGATTCACTAATTTTCATAATTACGTAAAAAAGCTTATCATTCATTGTAACATTTACAGGAGAAAGAGCTCAAAAAGCTTTCACAAATTACTTTCACCCCACGAGTTTGATAAGTGTTAACTTTGTTAAACTCCTTTGAACTCTATGCAGACCCTCTGATATCGTTTTCAGATTTCAATTAACGGGAATGTAAAGTAGAAGCTTAAATTCCCGGCCGGTTGCAAATTTATTCGGAAATACTTCAGAATACCGGTGTTTTCTTAGTTCATTACTGGAAGCAAGGAAATATTGCACAATTTAGAAACTGCTTGACTTTGATTGTTTTTTTATACCATTACCCGTATTAATGATTGGGTAGATTTCATTTTAGTCTGATTTGTGTCTCCTTTCTGAAACTGCTTCCATTATATACTACCATGGTGCGATAAAAAAAAACGTAATCGCATTTATATAAATAATAAAAACAGCAGGTCTTTGATTAGTTCAAAATTTCTTTCTTTAATTACTGATGCTATGATTGTCTAATGAAAGGTTTTCAGGTTTTGTTCCAAAGGCGTGTAAATTTTTTCTTGAGCGCAGCTTATAAATTGATTTATATTACTGGTATGTCGAGACTAAGTTAAAAATATAAACAAGGGAGCTTTGAAAGTTATTTACGTTGTCATTACATTAATCACTATTCTATTTAAAATTCTAACAAATAGAATAAAGAAAGAGACTAATGTTTAAACGTAAATTTAAATTTCATCAAGTTGTAATCGTTCGCATGAAAGAGCACATTTAAATTTTGTTTCAAAATGTTACATACATGTAACATATCTTGTTTAACTTGTGTAAAACATTTTAAAAATTGTAATTTAGGAATCCAGTTGATTAACCGTGTAGCACATTTAGGTATCTCTTTGGACAGAAACGACATTATGTACCGGTGCTCCATCGTGCTAAATCGAAAAACTTAGCGTTAGTTAACAGCCTCTTTGCTCCACTGCTGGACAATGGTATTCTTCTATACTACATGTTTCACCTCAACGCCTAGATCAAATCCGAAAGACTAAAATTTTAGAATAGGTTTGTGGCATTAAAACCAAGCCGGATTGGAGAATTGTGTATGGAGGGTTGCAGCGCAAGATTGTTATAAGCTGTGTGGTAATGCTGGGAATTGACCCCAAGCCGTAATCGACGTTTTGCCCACAAAGTGAGTGCTCTGCCAACTGAGCTACCAGCTCTATATTTGCGTTAAACAACTTCTACGGGTTTTCCGAATATTGTAACCGTAGTAGAACATAAGAAACAGCATAGTATGAGAGTTCACGTAAATATATGATATATATTAAATAAATTGAAAACTCTGTTAACGTTATTTCCGGTTTAACCGGAAGTAAGAAAAAACAATTTGCTTGCTAAAAGATTCATGCGAAGGTTACTAAAAAATGTAGTTACCTGTTATACGAAGTCCCTTCTATAATGGGTACAAAATTGGTTCAATATCAGGAGTCACATATTTGCGATAACACCCCGTACAATAGAAATCCCACCACACGCTTAATTTTATACTTTAAAGCCTGAACAACTATCTTGTTGCAACAGGTGTGGAGCGAGGAAGATAAGTAAGTCATAATACAGCGTTCCCGATGGCAAAGCTTTTAGATGTTTTCCATATAAGAAATTTGCGGAAAAAGATATTCCACGTACGTACACCGTATCAAAGCAAAGCCAACAAGGCGGCTTATATTAAAAAGCTCGCAGGAAGAGCACAGATAACGACATTTCCTACTCAAGCTCCGCCTGTACGTGACAAAATTTTTAAGGATTCTGAAAATTAGTTTCAGCTTTAGGGCCGTGTTGTTTGGTAAAAAAAAAAAGCAGTGAAGACCTTTTCAAGCACTTGCACATATGTTCTTTTAAAATGGCAAATGTGATTCAACAATGCAAATTACATTTACATCATCATTTGATTTCATTAGTAATATTATTAGAGTTGATAAATCTATTAACTAGAAATTGCAAAAAGTCAGTTTTGAAGTGCAAAGATGCATCTGGAATATACATTCTAAGCGGGGAAACAAAAATTTTAGATACGTGAAGTGAAACGATACGAGCAGATTGGGATTAATAGATATAGCAGCAACTCAATATTTAAGTTCGTGTAATTTTCAAAAAATACAAATTTTCTATTCACTAAGGAAACCAAGTTTTTTTTATTTTATATTTTAAATGTTTCATGAGGAAATTTTCCAGCTTAGTATGGCGTAATAAAGCCTCAAATTTGGAGGTTCACTGCCCTGTGGTTGCACTTCCGGTATAATAATGGAAAGTGACAGCTGGTTTGTGATTTTAGATAGGATCGAACCTTCTTTGGAGGATTTTGGTAGAGGATGTAATTCTCATACTAATTGTATTTTCATTACTCAGAAAGCTTAATTCCTGGCCATGTGCGTTGGAGTGGAATGCCCGAATTAATATAAGTAGCTTATAAGGGTTACCTAGTACACCAGTACGTGTTTACCTTTACCACAATATGAATTTTTAATTTATAACCAGTTAAATACCTGTAAACTATTAGATTATAAGTAGATTTATAAAAGTCAATTTCATGTATAGTGCCACAGACCGCATAAACTTTTCGAAAATATTTAAATTTAAGCTTGCCAAAGTTATAAAACAAAATTTAGTCTTGCAGTTTTGGTGGCAGTAATCTTCTACGAAGATTTTTAAATTCTTGTAAAGTTACATTAGGAATTAGTTTAAAAGTTTCAAACTAAATATTTATATGCTTTTTAAAATTCACCAAACAACTAAAGAGGTTGAAACCAGTTAAAGGCCGGAAACGTAACTTTATAAACGACGTGTAAGTTTTTTTGTTCTAGCACCTAATCGGTTTAATCAGCGTAATTTACTATATGAAACAGCTAATTATTTTGACTGAGAATCTACAAAAATTCATTGGCACGGCAATAATAATGGTACGAAATTCAAGAGGGCTTTCATTATTTGAAGTTATATTTTGTAGGTACATGACGTAACCGCCGAGTTATCAAGTTGCAATGACAATTTCGCTGACCGTAAACTTCTCTAGTGTGGAAGGTCGGCATTTCAAATCCCCAACTAAATACCTGGCAGGCGGCCTACCCATTCACTTTAAATAACTGGGTACCCGCGTTCGAATGAACAAGAAGGAATAATGCGGTTGTGAATGCGTGACGCCCACCACACCACCATGTGTCATGAAATTGGCACGCCACGACTAGGTGTAAGAACAAGGATACGGGAGCTCTGGTCTTTCGCCTTTACTCTAATTGACTAAGAACGCGTACATTATAATGATTTTAAAATCTTTAATTAAAAGTTAAGCCGTTCAATGATTTCTATGTTTAATTGCAACAATGCAAACAGTCGAACAGCTTTTAATTACAAGTACGTATTAAATTCCAGGATTAGAAGCATTGGTATAACAGTTCATTAAGCACCTGATATTTTGAGAAACAATGTACTAGCTACAAATACCTTATCGTTACAAAACATTATTAGTGAATTCCATCACGACGTACTGGCGGCCAAAACTCTCTAAATAATTACGTGGTGAGAAATAGAATTAAAAGCTTTATTGGAATCCGCGACAAGAACAATCAAGTCGTTTAAAACAACATAGTTACTGTCACTTCCGATTTAAATGAAAGAGAAATTAGTTTTAAAAAATATCAGTATAGAAACGTAAACAAACAGGGTGAACAAGATTTATTGCCATTTAGTTTATTAATCATGTAATTGTTAAGCTTAATTAAATGATTTAAAATTCAGTTCGAATTGGCTAGTCTGTTTTGAATCAAAAACTAAAAATCGTTTTAAACGTGAACCACAGAGTGCGTCAAAATAAAATTACCTAATCCATGTAACATAAAATAATAATTTTTGTAAATGACATACAATTCGTGTCAAAATTTAATTTTTCTTTGGGTACAGTTCGTTTTGGTTTGAAACATAGAACATGTCAAAGACCTCAGTCTTCTACTTAGTGTAACATTGAAATAGTTCAAAAATCGCAATAGCTCACCTTTTTAAACTAAAGAATCAACAGGGAATTTAAGTTGAGGCTTAAAATTTACATATTAACTACCGTTTCCAAAATTGTTAACAGAAAATACGTGTTCGATGGATCAATATTCATTTCTTATACATACATACGTTTAGCTGTTTAAATATAAGTTTAGTATTGGCAATTTTGGGGTGAATAACATTTTGAAAATTTGACTTATTTCGTTCTTTTGGTAGTAATGACCAAAAATCAGACTTTTCAATTGTAAATAAATAAATCAATTGCGTATGGGAAATGATTGCTGGGAGACCCGAAGGATGTTCCGCAACCTGCTGCCAGTTTAACCCTGTTTGAGGTAATCAGTCACCTGGCGCACTAACCCAGGAGGGCCGACGGTTTTAGGTACTCTCCGAGGCATCGCGGGTGCAGCGTGTGAACAAAGATTTCGGTCACCCATTCAAACGGGCACCGCGCGACTCGTTGCTTAATTTTGAACGCTATTTAACCAGTACTCGCACAGTACTCGCGCTTGTCCGCTACACTACTCAGTTGTAACATTTTAGGCATAGCTCCCGGATGAATATTATTCAAGATATTTTATATATTTTGTTGTGGAACATTATCCATTTTTATTTTTCTTGTAGACCCCTATTTAATATTTGCATATCTGAGAAGCCACTTGGTTTTTGTTTTTATTTAAACATATGTTGATATTTTTTGGAAAGTAATGGTGCTGTGCAACAAAAAGCGTTTCCTCTGCAATGGATTCTTTAAAAACGAAAGTGATGTCGAAAGTTCTCTGGGTATATATTTTATACACAAACAACTTTTGAATTAATTTTCGTTTTCTAGGAATCCATTGCAGAGTAAACATTTTTGTTTTTTAATACAACTTCATAATTTGATTTATGATATAACAATGACTTTTTCAGATGCGGAACAAAAAAATTGCAATTTAAAATAAATAGATCAGAAAGTTGCAATAAACACGTGAACGGAGCAGAGTAAGGAGCAGATACTTTATTTATATGTACAAAACAATTTATTTATTGCAACTTGACAATTTTTCAATAAAAATGTTAACATATAGCGTATGCAAATCATTGCTACACAAATATAAGAACTAAATACACCATCCGTAGAGACCTCGATGGGGTAGTACGAATACGCGCTGTCAGTCGAGGTCACAGTGAAAATGCAATCCGATCGGCTGCGGGGTCGAACCCCAGTTGAGGCGACCGTATTTCACTTAGTTAAGTGTACGGTGCATGTTGAATGAAGTATGGCGAGTATGTAAGGGACCCCCACACCTCCCTGAAGTAATGTGAAAGCGGTTGCGGGGAGAGGGGGGGGCGGTAGTTGAATGAATGGAAAAAATACACCATCCGTAAGCAAAGAAAAAGGGATGGTTTAAAAACTGAAACCTCTATCATCAAAACTGTAGACGTCGGTATAAAACTAGCAAATACTATTTTTGATTTTCAAGAAAGATCTGAAATCTTATAATGTACGATGCATTTTCTTTAAATGTAGCTTCACAATTTTTGAAAACATTCAAAATGTGATATACGTTTGATATTAGGAAACATATAGCTGATCAAATATACAGGGTGTTAATGAATTGCAGGGAAAAACTTCTAGGGCTTAAAGTATATTTGAAAACAAACATTTTTTGTTAATAAATGCATGGCCAAAGGTGTTTCCTTTCAGAGATAGAGCTTCTCAAAAATTCTTTAAGAAGCGCCTAAATGTAGGCAACTCAATTTACTACCTACTATTTGTTTCCGTAACAACGGAAATTAATACAGGATAAATAAAGCCCTCTTTCCCACTTTTCAAATTCAAATTAAATTTATCCTGTATTAATTTCCGTCCTTATGGAAACAAATAGTAGGTGGTAAATAGAGTTGCCTACATTTAGGCGCTTCTTGAAGAATCTTTGAGAAGCTCTATCCCTGAAGGGGAAACACTCTTGATTATACATTTATTAACAAAAAATGTTTGTTTTCATGTATACTTTAAGCCCTAGAAGTTTGACCCTGCAATTCATTACTACCCTGTATAAAAATTAATAATAGCCATCCACAAGCAAAGCAAATGTTGATGATGGCTTAAGAAAACTGAATTGTCCATTATCAAAACAGAGTCATCCTTGGAAAACTATAAAAGACTACTTTTGCTCTTCAGGGGAGGCTTGGTGTCTTATAATTAATGATATCTTATGTATAAAATATGCTTTCTTATTGCCACAATTTTAAAAAAAGTCACATTATGGCATTTCAATGATGTTAGCAAAAACATGGCTGCTCAAATATATAAGAATTAATAATCGCATCCATAAACAAATCAAACATTGACGATAGTTCGTCAAACGTTATCGAAGAGTATATTAAAAATTGACCCAATAATGTTTAAATTGCAATAAGTCGCAAAAGAATTATTTTAAAATATTATATTTTTTTCTATTGAATTTCTACCAGATGGATGCAAAGAATCTAACATCGTTTTTGACAATTTTTCAACTTAAAATTATAACAAGAGTGCCAAATTCTATCGATGATATATCTAGAAAAGTTATCCAAAACACCTTTGGTTTCCTCGAGTCCCAAAACGGACATTTCCGTCATGCTAGATTTGTTTTATGAATTCATTACACTACTGAGAAAATAAAAGTCCTTTAAGCAAAACCTCTTTGCAGTAATTTTATAAATGGTCTGATTTTGAATTCAGTGAACGCCTTTACTGGTAGATTTTCCCCATTTTTCCTAAGACACCTTCCTGCAGATTAAATTTGAACAAGTGTTCGACAGCCGTTACCTTCATAAAACTGCCTCAAGGCTTCGACGTTAACGGAATCTGAAATAATCACATCGTTTGCACCGATTAATGGCAACCATTCAAGAGATTGCATCGACAGCTCGGCAACCTCTTGGTCGTGTGTAAAAGGGCTGACCTGACGACCCAGCCGAGTTAACGGGGCCGTGATCGGACTCCGGGGCATATGAATTGTTATAAATGATATCCACGGCGCCATCGGCTTCACGTGAATACACTTCACCTGATTTTTTTTCTTTCCAAGGGTGCGCGGGCCAGATCAAGCCGACTCGAGACTAGAAAGCGCATTCCCGAAATAAGTTCCTCCAATTCAGTTGGGAATCACGTTCTATTCTAGTGGGTTATTTAAACAAGTGTTTAAAAATGCCTAAAGACTTACAAGTTCACCTGCGGGCTATATTTTAAAATGTGTGCATTAAGACGGATACATGCACGTGAATGTGTGGACGTAAACGTCTGTCTGGTTACTCATTTCATTGTCGGCTTACGCGGATCGACGACAAATGCATTCTGTTTATGTTGTCATCCTCACTCCCACGGTATTAGTCACGGTGTTGTGAACACTTTTTGACCGATTTTTTATTTAGATTAGCAATCTATAAATTCCATTGTAGGAATAGTGAGATAAGTCGAAAATGCGCAATCGCTTTTCTCTGAATAGCAGATGGCTTATGAATACAGGGTTTGTTTGCAAGGACGTAAATGTTTTCGTCATGGGTATTTATGGGGAAATTCGGGCTTACAACGATAGGCTTCCTTTGGCTTTTTCCGCTACTCAAGCTTATGTTTTCAAATTGAGATGTATAGGTAAAAGGTTTTCTATGTACAAAAACAAATAGTAGGTACATGTACTTCCTGATCCAAAAGCGGATCCAAAAGAGTTTTTTTCTGATCAGAGATCTCTCTAGAGAGAGTGGTTTCATAAAAATTGGATTTGTATTCTCCCAGGATATAAATAGATTATACTATTACGTGAAATAGAAGATTGTAATTAAACCATCGGTTTAGAACCATTAAGAAACCAAGAGACTGGTTTCAGAAAGGGTCTAGCTCTTGAGAATGTGTTAAAGCGTAGTGATATGTTTCCCCGAAATGACTGGCTCCGTTCTGATGGAATTTTAAAAATTACGGATTATTCCAAATACAGTAATAACAACTATCGATTATAGCAATCTTCGAGTGGTGGCAACCACAATTTAAAAAAAAACTCGTTTGTAGCAACCAAAAATGACCGTTACCTATAGAGGTGTTAATGTTATGCTTTTAGTTCTTAGCTTACTCAGTAATTTTAGTACCGTTGCTGATGTAAGATTGTTGATTGTCATGTTTTACATTTCATTAGAGTAGTTTACTTTTTAAATGTATTTATTTATGATGGCTTTATAAATAAAACTCTAGGTATGAAGACGCCGAACGTGAAAAAGTTTTGACACTACAAAATTTGCATTCCTTTGAAACAACAAAAGCTGATCAAGTACGTAAAAAAATGCTGTTAAGGGGATACTAAATCCTATCTTTATCTTACCCAAACTGAATTAGCGACAACTTTCTGTTAGAGCAATAATATCTTTGCTAAATTGTAACAACTTTCTGGCAGTGGCGGATCACCACAAAGGCGCAAGAAGCGCACGCTTGGAGCCTCAAATTTTCAGGGACCTCAAAATCTCAGAGGTCTAAAAATCTCTGGCGCCTGAAAATCTTAGGGGATCAAAATCTAAGGGGCATTAAAATTTCAGAGGTCTCAAAATCTCAGGGGTCTCAAAATCTCAAGAGTTTTAAAACCTCTGGGGCCTCAAAATCTCAAGGTATCGAAATTTAAGGGCCTTCAACATGTATGGGGGTCTCAAAATGGGATCAAAATCTCAAGGGCTCCAAAACCACCGAGGCCTCAAAATCGCAGGGAATCAAAATCTAAGGCGTCTCAAACTCTCAGGAACCACAAAATCTCAAGGTCTTCGAAATCTCGGGAATCAAAATCTATGAAGCATCAAAATATCAGGGACCACACAATCTCGGGGGTTTCGAAACATCCGAGAGGCCTCAAAATCGCAAGGGATCCAAATCTGAGGGGCCTCAAGATTTCAGGAGCCACAAATTTCCAGAGGCTTTAAAACCTCGGGCTTCAAAATCTAAGAAGCATCAAAATCTCGGGGGTTTCGCAACATCCGATGCTTCAAAATCGCTAGGGATCAAAATCTGAAGGGCCTCAAAATCTCAGGAGCCACAAATTCGCAGGGGCTTCAAAATCTAAGAAGCATCAAAATCTCGGGGGCCACACAATCTAAGGGGTTTCGAAACATCTGAGGCCTCAAAATCGCAAGGGATCAAAATGTGAGGTTCCTCAAAATCTCAGGAGCCACAAATTTTCGGGGCTTTAAAACCTCTGGGGCCTCAAAATCTTTAGTATCAAAATCTAAGGGGCCTCAAAATCTCGAGCGCCACACAATCTCGGAGGTTTCAAAACATCTGGGGCCTCAAAATCGCAAGGGATTAAAATCTGAGGGGCCTCAAAATCCTGAGGAGCCACAAATTCTCAGGGGCTTCAAAATCTCGGGGGTTTCGAAACATCTGAGGCCTCAAAATCGCAAGGGATCAAAATCTGAGGGGCCTCAAAATCTCAGGAACCACAAATTCTCAGGGGCTTTAAAATTTAAGAATCATCAAAATCTCAGGGGCCACACAATCTAGGGAGTTTCGAAACATCTAAGGTCTCAAAACTGCAAGGAATCAAAATCTGAGAGACCTCAAAATCTCAGGAGTCACAAATTCTCAGGGGCTTCAAAATTTAAGAATCATCAAAATCTCGGGGGCCATACAATCTACGGAGTTTCGAAACATCTGAGGCCTCAAAATTACAAGGGATCAAAATCTGAGGGGCCACAAATTTTCGGGGGCTTTAAAACGTCTGAGGTATCAAAATCTCGGGGAGTAAAAACTAAGAGGCCTTAAAATCTCGAGCGGCACACAATCTCGGAGGTTTCAACATATCTGTGGCCTCAAAATCGTAGGGGATCAAAATCTAAGGGA
>JABXWE010034297.1:0-14664 GCA_014611495.1 Limonius californicus
ATTTTTAATTATTTGGGAATATTGAAGAGCTATATCGGTTGCTCAATGCACACATTTAATATGTTTTCAATACAATTTTCCATAAATATAACTTATTTATAAATATCTGAAATATTGAAAACTACTGTTTGCAAATAGTATTGATAATGAATTAAATACAGTCTTACATATTTTAAATATCAATGAAGCTTCTGAATAACCACAATTATGTAAGATATTATTAATTGAATATTTGCTAAAATTTATCGTGTGTATTTGATTATAAGAAAATGGCAGATAAAACTGTTTTCTCAACAAATTAAGAGAGATTTAGTTGTTTCCATATTAGCAATAAAACTTGAAATTAGGAGAAAAATACTTTTGGAAAAAATAAAATTAAAATTAAATGTATTTGTGGTCGTTAACACAATATGTTGTTGATCGTTAAGTGATATGGTATAATAACTTCAGAAGATTACTGTTTGGACATGCTGTCATGAAGATGTGTTATACAATTAGAGACGTAACGTCGCTATTTTACTCTCCGATTGAGCATTTGCACGAAAATTCACTTTTGCACCCAGAAATCTTCTACCTAATAGCATTTTTTCCATAAACCACATCGCGCCCCCAATAAATTGCCACTCCGCGAACTACACAGGAAGTACATCGACTTGGTGCGTGTAATTTTTCTTCGGAATCCAGCACACATCGCCTTGTAAGTAAAAGGCAGTGTTACGTAATCTCGCGCGGTTATCGCCGTAGCAACGGTTATATACGCAGCTGACGAGCACACACGTACGCACACACGGGCGCGTGCTGATATTTGACATCTGTGTCAGGGAAACGTTGGGAAAATTACGGGAAAAACTGTGGCGCACAGACGGAAATGAGAATTGAACAAAGGAGATTTTTATACGTCCAGAACAATGTTAAGAGTTTATGATCGTGCAAGTAGTGGTTGTAAAAAGTTGATGGGTACCAGAAAATTTATTGTAGAGTTATTCGGTGTTAGTGTCCTTTAAAGCAAGACACTAGGAAATAATTACTATGTCTGTATAGGACGTTTTATACAATTTTATTTAAAAACCGTTTTGTAAGTTATCTCGAGCACTGCACCATTTACTACTATGAGGAGGTTATTTTGAACACTCTGTCTACGTGACATAGTTGATACTACTTTTTTTAAATCAGGCATTAGGAATTAATTACTATTGGCTTATACAGGGCGGCTTATAAAGTGTTATTAGACAAAACCCGCTTTGTAAGATATCCTAAGCACTACACCGTTTATCACTATGACTAGCTTGCTTTGAACATGCACTAATGCAGTCTAGGTCTCCGGTTTGAAACCCTATCATCTTTTTTTTACTTACATATTTATAACTCTGCTAAAAACATATTCGGGGTTTGTTGTGATTGTCGAAATATCTTGTATAATATATTTAAAATAATATTAGAAAGTATTGTATACCCAGTTTAGTTCTTTTGAGAGTTCTATACAATTACGGTAAGTTATCGTTTATAAATATATTCTTTGGAACACCCTGTATACCCTTTGAATCGTAGGTTTTCGTGGCTGTTGTTCGGTTATTCTCTAGTTGTTTGGCTTGCTGAAAGAAATATTTTTTTGCCTGGTGTGCTCTAAACTGCGGTTGATATCCATACCATGTAGGTCTCCGGTTTGAAACCGCATTGTACTTTTTTCCGAAGCTTTGTTTACACCTAAATATAGATATATTACAACTACCATGTAGTCAGCTTGCTAGAAAATTACACAGATAAATGCAAAAATTGTTAACTGATTATTTTAGAGACATTTTCGGGAAACTTGTAGATCATCTCGAGCACGGTGCGATACTATATTTCGTGATACTTTGTTTCGAGTGGATTATAGGTTTGTATAGGTACTATACTACTCATGCAAGTCTTCGGTTTGAAACTGTGTCAAATGTTCTTTTTTGAAGTCCTTCATTTGTTATAAGATCCAACTTCAATGTTGTGGTGCAATAACTGTGAATACGAAGACATCCTGTATGTTATGTTAAAAAGTTATTTAAGTGTTAGTCCAGTTTCCCCGAAAAATCTGTGAGCTTCGAATTAAACAGTATTCGCTGAACCTGTGGGTTTTGCTCCACGATTTATTTTATTGTTGCATTAAAAAATATGAGGTTATATTTTACTTAAACATAAGAAAATAATCTTTCATTGTTGAAATAATCCATTTTTTGTGTAATAGAATTGCCTACATATTTCTCTGTTGAAACACCCAGCATTTTGGATCTTGTTACGTTCTTTCGATTGGTGTTTGGAACACCCAAATTTCTACCGTTTGGGTAGTGAACATTGTACTTGAAGGAATGAAACGTTTATGAGGGTGATTTTCACATACTCTCCCTTAATAGGGTGCGAAGAATATCACTTGTGTAGATTTTCATTTTGGGGTTGCGAACCGTGCATTTTAAGAAATGAATTACGTATACGTGTGGGTTTAACATACGTTCCTGAATACGGTACGAATAATAATAATATACATTTTTGTTTTATATTTTAAGCTGATTTTATGCTACTTTTAATATTATGGGGTGCATTGTAATGTATAAATATGTATTTTATTGTGGTAGTTTACATAATTGTCTTGGATGATCTTCAGATTCCCAATATTTACTAATATTTGTTATTGTTTGGTATGTTTATGGGCCAGATCCAGATCGTCGCGAGTCCCATATAATTTTAATGGCGTAGTTTATAATTTCTCATTTTTTGTGAACTATTTCAATATTGGAATGCTGTGGTTGTGTCAATGCCATCTAGATCTTCGGATTGAACCGGTACCATCGGTTTTGTTCGACTGCGTTTCGTTTCGTATTATACAAGATATCTGTAAGGTTGAGGTCTTCGTGTTATTCAAATATTAACATTTTTGGACACCCTCTATAGTATACGAGGGGTTATTGATAAGTACTTAGCCTACCATATAAAATGCCACAATATTTCAAAACCAAATTTTATTATTTCAACATAATGTCCTTTAATACTTACACATTTAGCAGAACGTTCATAAAGTAATTCTAAGCCATTTAAAAAAATCTTTGTCTTGGTCTGCAAACCCCTTCTCAACGACACATATTGCTTCGTCATTTGTCGAAAATTTTTTATTTTGCGAATGTTTTTTGAGTTCTGGGAACAAATAATAGTCTGATGGTGCTAAATCCGGAGAATAGGACGGGTGGTCCACCAATTCAAAACCAATTTCATCAATTTTTTGCAGTGCAATCAACGAATTGTGAGCAGGAGCGTTGTCTTACAAAAAGAGCACACCTCTGGCAAGTTTTGCGCGGCGTTTTCTACAATTTTCTTACGTATTTAGTTAGCAACTCAGTATAATATGCTCCCGTGGTAGTTCTTCTCCGTTCCAAATAATCTATCAGAATTGTCCCATCTTTGTCTCAGGCAACTGAAGCAGGAATCTTACCAGCCGATTTTTGAACATGGAATTTTTTGGGTCGTGGAGAACCAACATGCTTCCACTGTTTGGATTGCTCTCTAGTCTCTGGGCCATAGTAATGGATCCACGTTTCGTTTATAGTAACAAGTCGATCCAAAAAGTTTGAGGAATCTTCTGCAAAACGGCGGCAGATTTCCTTTGACGTTGTCAATCGAACGCTCTTCTGATCAACATTCAAGCACCTCGGAATCCATTTGGCCGGAAGCTTTCTCATACCCAAGTCGTGATGAATGATGTGGCACACATGTTCATAGGAAATCTGCAAAGCTTTTGCAATATTTTTAATCCCAATACGTTGATTTTCTAAAATCATATCATGGACAGAATCAATGTTTTCCGGAATGGTCAAAGAAATTGGTTTTCCAGGGCGGTGCTCATTTTTCACATCTGGTCTTCCTCTTTTATATTCCGCAACCCAGTTTTTAATAGTGGCGTATGAAGAACACTGATCACCTAAGGTTTCTATCGTACTAGCAAAAATATCTTTGCCCGATAGCCCTTTCAAAAATAAATACTTAATAACTGACCGAAACTCGATTTTTCCAAATTCTATCTTCTTCTCAGACATGCTGTTTTCAAAAATTCACAGTTTGATCACCGTTCAACTTATGGATATCAAACTTTGACAACTTATTTTGATAAACCATCATAGTTGTAACCATAGCAACCATATTTACTTTTCTTTACTAGAAACTTTCTAGGCTAACTAGATATCCATACTCCTCGTATGCGATATCTAATTTTGAAAATCATCTTTGAGTTAGAGAGCCAGAAATTTACGTGGACAAAGGAAAATTAACCAACAGATCATTTTTACGGTTTCCGGAAACTATGATAGTGATTTATAAAATCGGCTGCTGAGCAAAACAAAAGGGAAGGACAATAACAAACGCTAACGCCCGAAAAGGCGCCGGCGGAACTCGCGGCCGCCTTTATCAGCAAACCAAACACAGGTGGCCATCAAGTCGATGTTTGCACCGGAAGTCGGAAGTAAGAAATAATACGTTTAATTGAAGGGATATTTAAATTTAATTGCATCCATCGCGGAGCAGCGATGCAAGTGGGATGCCGAAGCGGCCAGACGCGGGTGCGAGCGGGACCGCCGTTAGAAAGCAAATTAGATGATATCGTACCTACACTGTTTTTAATAGTAATAATGAATACATTTACTTACAATGGCGGGCGAGCAGCGGTGCATCGCGGATCAGGAAGAAAAGCTAACGGGACTTTCTACAAAGAGAAAATTTAAATAATTTCCAGTTTGGAAAACAAAATAGCTGTCTGTTCTCGAATAACTATAAAGTTTAATACTCGGCTATAAATTTTATAGTAGTTTTACTAACAATATTGATCAAAAATTGGCCGTAGGTCCACGCTGCTAACTTTGTGTCAAAATCCAAAAGAATGTTAGGATAATATCTAAGGTACGAGGGTGAGGAAAAAAGCGTTGAGTGCTTTTCGAGATCCCGAAGAAAACCTACGTAAAAAAATATCAAAAAATCTTCATTTAGAAAATAAAATACTGGGTTTTTTCAATGTGTCCCATCTATAATATTTGCAGTTTTAGAGGTACACACAGGGTGATTTCAAATTTACGACGAGTTACAGAAAAAACAGGTTTTATTAAACGAATATTGTTGGCAAACAAAACATGATGGTTGACTTCCGGTGTGAGTGGAAGACACAATATCTTAGTTTTTTCATGAAAACCCCTGTATATTTTAGGCTAACTCGATTGTACGATATTTTCTTTATAAATCAAGTTTAGTGTAACTGAGCCTAAATTAATAACAAGTAATAATTCGCATTCGAAGATATTTCAAGTGGAAATGCCTCGCTTATTATTATTACGGCCAAATGGTATTTGTATTGCAGAACAGTCCACGCTGTTCAGTACTCGGACGGGAGGAACAATATTTTGGCATATGCAACCGGCCGTGCCTCGCCGGGCACGTAAAGCTGTCGGTCCCGGTTATCATACGAACATCCCTGACAACGGTAAATTATTTAGTGGCTTCTCTTCTCTGTGCGGCGGGTTAGGTAAGTCGCCGGCGTTCGGGTAAAAAGGGCTTATAGAACCTACCCATTGTACTAATTAACAGGCCATTGGCCTATACACAGTGGAAGAAGAAAAAAGAGAAAGTGTTATAAACATTCTGATAGAACGGGAAGTTTAAGATAATATCCTTTCCACTTAAACGGAAAATATTATGACACCTTGTATAATTTTCTGATTTTCAGTGCCTTTATTTGAAAAAATTAAGAAGTTTGTTTTGGTATTTGTGTCTTCAGTGCAAAATGTAGGTTATGTTGCATTCTCTTTGAAATAAGGAAGGTTGATAACTTCTTTATGCAGCTCTAATAAAAGAAAAATCTTCAAAACAGAGAAAGATATATAAAAAAGATTAAGCTGATAGTACTTCCGGTTTAACCGACAGAGAAAAATATTTATATTACCATTTGTTAATAATTACGAGCTGGTTACAGTACCCTATGTAGAGATACTCAAATCAGCCGGTATATACAGTGCGTTAAAAAAATCGCTCCAACTTCTCTGTTATTTTCTAAAGACACAATGAGTTCGGTGCTATGTTTTAGTACAATATTATCTACATAATAAATAGACGTATCAGATGTCAACTGTTACTTCCAGAAGGAGCCGGCAGTTGAACTAACTTTGCTGTTTTAAACACATCCTGATTTATATTGTTATACATTCTAAATGATGTCTTTAATACGATATTAATACCTTTTAAACAGTGTTTATAACGGCTAACAGGGATTTTGTAGTGTATTAAAGGTTAAAGACGGAATTGTCATAAATCAAACACAATTTTGTAACTCCACCACATTTTATTTTTTACCACTTTGTTCACGAAATTCACACAGTATTTGATATTTTTCACTATTCCCTTCTTTTTTCTGCTATGATGTATCAGTAGATGAGTATAAAACTCATTATTGCAATGAGGCTTTTTTTTTATTCATTCATGCTACTGGCCGCCGCCTCTGGGAACCGCTTTCGCATTACTTCAGGGGGATGCGGGTGCCTCTTACACCCTAACCATTCATGCATAATGTACCCTAAATTTAACTAAGTGAAATACGGAAGACATATTAAGTTATTTAAATCTATCTTAGATATTTGGAAATTCTTTTATTTAATATATGATACACATTTGAAAATAACGAGGTTGCATAATTTTAATTTGACGCTTTAAAATTGAATAAGCACGAAAATTCCTTGGACATTTTACATATTTTTTATACTAATACTTCATTTTCAGATAGCTGTTTAATTGCAATTTAAAATATCAGTAGAATTCTTAAAAAAAAACACATACACAGAAATATTGTAAAATTAAAATATATTAATGTACAAATAACTTAGGTACTATTTGTAGCTTGCTCAGATGAAAAGGTTGGTTGATATTTTAAACAAATTTTATTATTTTCGTATATCATTACTATATCCAGATTTGTATATTCCAAGGTTGGAACTTTAAAAACTTTAGGTTAAGGCTAATCTTGTCTTGGGTGAGCAGATGACTTTGAGCGCCGCTTGACTGCCGGAGCAGATGTATACCACTTGCTCTGCTCCTGGTATAGCCCCTTCCTTCTTGGCCACCACCAGGATAGCATGGACTTCCGCCTGGGAAATCATGGTGTACTTCCCAAGTGCTAAACTTTCTTGTAATTGCTGATTCTCTAGGTGAACTCTTGCACTCTGCAAGCTACATGAAACCCTTCGGTGTAAGTGTTCAATGTATATTCGTATTGTATAACATATTGGGTGAATTCTATACTTATTTATACGGCTATGTTAGTGGTGGTAGCTCAGCTGGTACAGCGCTCGCTTTTTGAACAGAACGTCGAATATGGCGTTATTTCGATTGCCCAGCTTTACCACGGCAGTTAATACAAATCTTGTGCTGCAACCTATCATACACAATTGCCAAACGCGGTTGTGGTACGACCACGTGGAGAGAAATATATCAATTGTGAAGGCTATGAAAGAATTCTCTCATTCTCCTCTTCAGCGTGTATTTGTCCAGTGTTGGACGTACGCTTTCCTTATTTCTCTCTACAAGGTGTGGTCAAAAAGCAATCGACAGAGCTGAAAATTTCATGGCTAAAATGCCACTTCCAGAAGGCTTAGTATTTTTACTTTACAGTATATGCAGTACGAACAGGATAGAGCATGTATTGAGAAGATACATCCATTCGAACTGGGAAAGCACTAAGTAATTAAGCATATTTTCCCCCTTTCCGGGTCATGTTGCCGCTAGCCTTCACGGCGTCACTCGCTCGACAAGGAAGCTATCGTATCCATTGTGGACTAATCATTGCACTGGCTTCCTTCATCCTTAGGTTGGGACGCCAGTCTACTTCTGACTTCCTATGATATGGCCTAGACTACTCGGCAGGTCGCGGAATTCAATGTGTCCCGAAACCAATCTTCCCGTACGGGATGTCGACCACTGCCACCTTGAGTCCAACCGCAATTTCGCAACCTGCCCAGTTACCCGAGCAAGGGGCTTGTTCCTGAGCCCGAGGCACCCTAAGATAACGCATGGGTAGCGCGCTTCGTACATCACAAGGATGCACTTCCAGATTTCACTTGCAAGTTGAGTTTTGGTGAACGTCTCCTGGTACCCTTAAAAGGAAATCCTGAAGAAGAAGAACCTGAAAGCAATATCCTGAAAGAGAAAATCCTGAAAAGTAAAAATCAGAAAAGGAAAGACCTGAAAAGGAAACGCCTGAAAAGGAAATGATGAAAAGGAGAAGCCCTATAAGGAAGTCCCTGAAAGGAAAACCCGAGAAGGGAATATCCTGAAAGAAAGTACCTGAAATTACACGCACTCGCTCACAACTTAATCGCCTACTCTTGCTCCCCTTCTTGCATCTCCCCTTGCTTGCAATACAGCTTTTGCGAAGCTCTGAAACTCCTGAACAACATGCCACTTTACCAGTTGCGGTAGTCAGCCTAACCCTAACATTTTGAAGTGTCGCTCAAGCCCTCGGTTTCCTCTCTCTGTTTGCTCCAACATTCATACAGGTGCACTTGCGTCCTCCTCCCGCAGTTACATTCGCTCACGTCCAATAGATTTAGTAAGTAAAGCCTCGTCTTAAAGTCTCTATGTTGCGTTAGGAATTGGATAACCCAGTAGGATGGCTCGACCTATGTCATCCGTAACCTGTCTGTCACCCTGGGGAAGAATCCCGCTCACGGCGAGTAGACCGAACTCAATAGACCGAAAGCAGTTGACCGAACTCAATTGACCGAATAGCTATAGACCGAAACGTCACTAGACCGAAGCAGCAATAGACCGAAAATCACTTGGTCGAAAATATGTTATGGTTAAAGTACACATTCGGTAAATGTGCACATTAAATATCTCGAAAAATTACATTTATTAACAATAGCGTCAACTTCCCTTCACATGTGTAGTGATTTTCGGTCTATTGCTGCTTCGGTCTAGTGACGTTTCGGTCTATTGCTTTTCGGTCAATTGGGTTCGGTCAACTGGCTTTCGGTCTATTGAGTTCGGTCTATTTACCTAGAACCGAAGAATCCATGGATGACCCTGATTACTGAGAAGATATAATATAAAAATTGTCTTCACGACCCAAGATCTTAGGCAATGGTTTCCGATCAGAGAAAGGCAAACATCAAGCTTAAAATCGGTCGTCATCTTCTGCTCCTGCGGTAAAAACTATCGGACAAATAGGTCGTTCCGTTGAGTTAAGACTCTAAGAGCATATCTGTGATTGGCAACACAACTGTATCACAAAATCTGGAAATTGATTTATGTGGCATCTGAAATAATTTAGTAACTTACTATTAAAAAATAGTTTAAGATTACGTAGGTAAGTTTTCGGTGGAAGGCGGAAAACCAGTTTGATACCGCTCTAACCGGATACGTCATCAGGTCTTCTATTTTAAATGGTACATCTTGTATATTTAGTATATCTGTAGGGAAACCATAATTATTTTTACTTGAATGTATGATTTTTCAAAATTTGTTGTTTTGAAAAGGTAAACTGTGTTGGCAATGAATAGATACCTTTAAAGTCTACTTCACTAGTGATCTTATTTTATTTTAGTGGTAAGACTAGATAATTATGTATGTTTGTTATATTCATAATTTGCTGGAAAATCTAATGTATTATAAACATAGTGGTTAGTTTTGAAAATATTTGGATGGCGTTACCGGTTAAAACGGAAGTGCGATATCATGTATTTGTAGATTATGGACTGTACCATTTTTTTAAAGAGTTAGTTAAAGACTGCGATTTTTAATTCAATATGATTTGGTTAATAATTAATTATTAATTATTCCAGTACTATCTTAAAACTCTCTACAGTATTTCAAATGTAGTAGAATGAGAAAAAAAATGCGGGAGGTACTAAAAAAACAGAATTATTCGTTTCCCCTTTTCTAAGATTTCCTGAATTGTAGCAAACTTGACTAAGGAAAGTTGTGTAATCGAAATGAAATGTAAACTCTCTTTAATTAACCTCAAACATTATTTTAGTACGCAAAATTTCCATAACCTACTTTTCACTGTTCAAATTTGCATTACTAATCTAATGGCTAACTCAGCCTTTTAGAAGTTTATTGATTGCTTAATAATGATACACTCAACTTTGCAACCGTATCACACTGTTAAGAACATTATAGCAAACTTTCCAATATACACGGTGTTCTAATTAAAATCAATACGTTGTCGTCACTTCCGATTAAACCGGAAAACATACATATATTTTGTCCGATCGCAAATGGCCGCGATATATTATTTCAAGTCTGGTATAACGTCTGTCATTTCGAAAACAGAAGCAAACTTTTCTAGGAAAAAGCAATTCAGATGTGAAAGTCAATGTGCTTCCACTTCTGGTCGCCGTGTGCAGCAGAGCATCCAACCACTCCTTCCTGAACATGTCAGGTTAAATATTTATTGCTGTAAACAGAAAGGCTGCCGAGATTATGAATGTTAGATAACAGGGAACTTTTTTACCCCTTCATAATCCGAAACGCTTTTTACGAGTTGGAAGGGTGCGCCTAATTACTGGCTATAGTAGCCGCACCTGTGGTGTGAGATCTTGATTAAAAGTTTATACACAGTGCGCGTCGAAAATGTTTCAATTACTATGTAATTTTCTTCCTTTTACGTGTTACTTTTATAAATTTTTAGAGCATACACAACCTCCAGGGTTTGTTTCATCTATTGATTACTTTATATACAAGGTTTGCTAAAAAATATTTTCGTAGTTATACCCTTTTTTGCAATTTTGATGTTTTTAAATTTCGATTAGTCAAACGAGTTGTTTAAAGCAACTAGAACAATGCTGGAAAGTTAATATTGATGGTTATTCGCGTGTTTTAATGTACAGGTTATTTCGAAAAATATGCTACTTATTATACAGTCTCTTTCATTTACATATAAATATGAAAATACGGCATTCGTTTTAGAACATATGACAACAAAATTGGCATGTGAAATTGAATCAAAAGTAAACCAGCATATACTATTTTACAGTTTTATTAATAGAGGGTGTTCAAGCGAAGAAGGAACAGCTATTAATGCCTGTGCAGGATGCTAAAGCGTACATCCTGTTTCTGTCAGTTGTCATGGAGCAGTGAGTGAATATTAAATTTTGCTGTGAATTAGGGAAAACTCTACGAAACTTGTACTTGCATGTACAGTGACAACACAAGGTGTTCAAATGGTTTAAATATTTACGATCTGAGTATATTCAGGATGGTGCTAGGAATACCAACATAAATCTAGTGACAAAGTTCCCCTAGTCAGGGACACCAATCTAAGTCCAGTAATAAAACTCTCCTATAACCAGCGATACCAACCTAAATCTAGTGATAACATTCCCCTAGAATAATTCAGTAATAAAACCCCCCTTTAATCAGAGTTACCAACCTGAATCTAATGACAAGATACCCCTATAATTAGAGCTACCAAACTAAAACAAGTGACAAGTTTCCCCTAGAATCAGGGATAGGAAACGAAATCCAGTAATAAAATTCCCCAGCGACACCAACTTAAATCTAATAATAAATTACGATTACATTTCCGGTACGGCTAGGATTGATTTGGTTTCTGGTTCGACCGGGTTCGACTCGGTTCGTCTCGGTTCGACTCGGTTCGACTTGACTCAGTTAGACTCGGCACGGCTCGACCCGGTTCGGCTTGACATCGGATCGGGTTGGCTAGGTTCGGTTCGAGTCGGTCTGTTCGGTTCTTTTTGGGCCGTCTCGACTTGATTCTGTTCGGCTTGGATCGACTCGCAACGGATCGACTGGGATCGGCGCCACTCGGTTCAGCTCGGCACGGCTCGGCTCAGTTCGCTTCGGCTCGGCTTGATTGGGATCGGCTCGGCTCAGTTCGAGTCAGCTTTACACGCCGCGGCTCTTGGCAACTAGAATTGAAGCTTCAGTCGCAAGAGTTTGTGTAATTACGGCAAAAGATCACCGAATGATGGCAGATGAGTTAAGTATCAATAAAGAGACGATTGGACAAATTGTAGATGATGATTTGGGAAAGACAATGGTCTGTGCAAAGTTGGTCTCGCACAGTATTACGTATGAAGAAAAATAAAAAAGTGTTGCATTATGGGCAGATTTCGTTAAGACTTGTCGCGGCAATTTGTATTTTCTTAACTGCAGTGGGCTGCAAAATCATCACAAATACCCAAAAAGTTTCGTTTGCTAAACTCCAAAATTAAAACCATACTGATTACATTTTCTGATAAACATGATCCTGAAAGAGTTTTGGGCTTGAAGGATAAACGGTAAATATTGCATTCTACGTCGAATTGGTGAAAATATTTATGCATTTTCATTACTTGAATGCGGCTGCAATTTCGAGAAAAGGCTAGATGGTTTTTGTTACATGACAATGCACCTGCTTATTCTGCACTGATTCTGTTTCTTCTTTCTTTTTTTTTATGATAATATTTTCTTTTGCTTGTCTTTTTTCACACAAATTTATATCTTGGACTCTGTAGATATCCACCAGCTCTCTGCCCATCTCTTTAGTGGTCTTCTTGGCTTACGATATTCTTCTGGTTTCCTTCTCTGGCGATTTTAATAAATCTGTTATTATTTGCTTTTCCAATACGATCGTCCCAATATTTTCTTCAATGGTATGTAAACTTTGTGATATCATTTACTTTGCAATCTTCTCTTCCTGTCTGGTTTCTGACTGCACAATCGTGTCTTTCCCTATGATCATTCATATTCATTTCCGTTGTACGTAGTAATTGTTTTGTTCTTGCCGCGTCTTGATCTAGTCTCAGCTCCATATGTAAGAATTGACCTGACGATTGTATATTTTAACTTTACTGTCTTTATGTAAATATTTTTTTCTATGTTGTGTTTCTCAGATACCCAGAGATGCTAGCTCCTTTCTGTGCCTGTTTCTTTACTTCGCAATATAAGTTACGTTGACTTGATATCTTTGCCCCTAAATAATTAAAAGTCATCACTTGTTCGATTGGTTTGTCTTCAACTACCAGCTTACGGTTTGCTTCTGATTTTGTCTGTTCATATACTCATATTGTATTAGCAATAAGTATTGCGTTGTCTGCATAACGGATAAATCAATCTTCAGGCCCATATCCTGTACTGATTGTGGAGCTATTTCTTACGAAACACGGTGTTGTTGAGATTAATCACCCACCCTATTCACCTGCTTAGCATAAACAGACTTTTTCCTTTCTTGAACTGTACACTGTTCACAAAGGCAAACGGTGTCAGGACGTAGAAGATAAATTAAAAACGGTTTCTTCGGACGTCTTTGCCGACTGTTTTCAATTTCATTTTTTTTTGTAAGTAGGCAGTAAGTATATTGAAGTAAATGGAGATTAATTTGAGGAAACAGTCAAGATGTTTGTTCGGAAAATAGATTGCCGTACCTCATTTTTTGTCGAGTATCAAGAAATATTCTGATTGTTTTGTAATTTTCGTTCTTCTAGATAATTATTTAATATTTTGCTGTTTGCAGATATAATTTCAAGCAGTGTTAGGTTCATTACATTTTCTACATTGGAAACATTTTACTTAATATGTAATTTTCTCTAATTTTAATCAAGCAGGAAGCTGTTTTGTGTCACACTTTTTGGGGGTTGCCTATATTGTATGTTGGTAATTTAATGTACAGGGTACTACTTAATTTGGTAATTACACAATTCTCTATCGTCGGATATAAATATGAACAAACAACATTCAATTAGGAAAACATACACAAAAAAATTTTTTTGATAAGGTAGAAGTTATTGCTTGATTATTAGAAAATATTCTTGTCATTCTGTAATTTTCGTTCTTGTAGATATTAATCTAAATTTGACCTTTTTATAAGCGGAAATTCTAAGTACTGCATATTTTATTCATTGATAAGTTAATAAACGTACGCTTATGTGATTAACTGTAATTTTTATTTAATAGGATATTAATTAGGAAAACGAGCATACTCAGAAAACATCCCTGGGGGATAATTTTAGGGGTGGCGTATGTAACATGTTGATAATTTAGTGTCTATTTGCTGTATATGTATAATTGACGGAAGTATTTTAGGTGCGACGTGTTTTGCTGGTTGACCGTGTAATATACAAGGTGCGTCAGTAAATGCACATACTATTTAGTATCTAATTAGCATTGTTCTAGATTTTACTTTAAAATTGAAGCGTTTTAGAACATTTTGTATGTTCTTTGATAGAAAACCAATTTAGGGAAGGCATATTTTACATATTAATAATTTAAAATACAGAGTGCCCCAGGAGCTATTTCCCCTCCAGCAGGCTGTTTTACAACATACGTAAGTAACCTCATAGGAAAATTATTCTATGTGATTTGTTAGTAGTTTAATGTATATGACAAATTATAAAATAGTTATTTGTATACTTAGGCCGCGAAATCATTCTTTAACGTACCGAGAGGAAGATTGCCGCCGAGGCCGCTTGCGTGTACACAACATTTTTTGTGCAATTGTGTAGAATCCTCAATAATTATTGATGAAATTTTAAAAATTATAATTTTCGTCGTAAATAGAAAGACGGCCGGCTTTCATGTTACCATGGAAATGAGATAAATAATAAATAATTTCTAAAAACTGTCCATTCTCATGCGTCAAAATAAATATATAAGTGACATTTAGTTTAA